>LOEQ01000610.1:109320-121542 GCA_001685075.1 Bramus lutescens | reverse complement strand
TGAGTTCAATTCCCAGCAACCACATGGTGGCTCACAACCATATATAATGAGATCAGGCACCCTCTTCTGGTCTGCAGGCATACATGGAGGCAGAATGTTGTATACATAATAAATAAATAAAAAATCTTAAAAAAAAATACCATGGGTACCATGATAGCTAACATTGGAGCAGTAACTATGTAGGTCCTCAGTGGAGTGATGCTCTGCCATCACAAATCCCTCAAGTAGGTACCACTGGTGCCTCAGATAAGAAACAGAAACAAAGCAGTCAATCCTGGGGTGCACAGTCCATTAGTGGGAAGTCTGGCTCTACATCCAGGATGTACAACCCAAAGCAAAGGGTTTTGTTTGCTTTGTTTTGTTTTTTTGAGAAAGGGTTTCTCTGTGTAGCCCTGGCTGTCCTGGAACTTGCTCTGTAGACCAGGCTGGTCTTGAAAGCACAGAGCTCCACCTGCCTCTGCCTCCCAAGTACTGGGATTAAAGGAGTGTGCCACCATGTTCAGTTTCAAAGCAAATGCTTTAAAACTTAATATCCAGCTACATATGTGAAATGTCTGTCTCAAGCAGAATGGAAATCACAAACAATAAAAGTGGGTGACTGTTACTTGGCTTGGTCTTTTTATGGGGCCCCTGGCAGTGGGACCAGAATTTATCCCTGGTGCATGAACTGGCTTTTTGGAGCCCATTCCCTATAGTAGGATACCAATGCTTAGCCTTGACACAGGGGGGAGGGCCTTGGTCTCCCTCAACTTGATGTGCCAGGTTTTACAGACTCCCATGGGAGGCCTTACCCTCTTTGAGGACTGGATGGGAGGGTGGTGGAGAAGATGGAGGGAGAACTGGGGGTAGGTATGTAAAACAAATAAAAAAAATTTTAAAAATAGATAAATTAAAAAAAATAGTTTCACTTACTTTATGGCTCTATGTCCCTACATGAGTCATAGCTGCTGGGATTATTGTATTTTTCTTCATCAGTGATTAGAACCATAACAAATTCAGTACTGTAATTGAATAATCTAAATTTAATAGAAGATGAAAAGACATGAAGAAGCATACACAACACTCATGTTTGAACATGCCACTACATTAAAATTAAACTACTAAAACTATATTAAAACAGAATAATTCAATATTAAAATGTCTCCTGTAAAAGTCTGAAATCTCAACTGCAAGATAAAACTGTCGAAACAAATTTTATAAACAACAAAAAAGCCACGATTTCAAGTAAGTGAAAAATGTCAAGGACTAAGTGGAAAAAAGAATCAAAAGGAAAGACCTTTATTGTAAATTATAAAAACACATGTTTCTTGGTGTCTTGCATTAGCATTCATCTCACAGCATCTTCACAATCTTGCATGGCTTGCTTTTTGTTAGCATACGCATTCTCTTGAAATCTACAACCACCAAAACACAAATGGAGGAAGAAAGTGTTCAAGAGGGTTTGTGAAACACATTACCAGAGAAATTCATCCATTAAACCCATGAAGATTTAGTTTCCAAAGAAATAAAACAAGTAATAAAAACAAAAGCATTTTTTGCCATAATTTAATATTTCTGATGATTCAGAGGCACCAAAGATTGTGCTGTGGCATTATCTTCTGTTCTGTTGTATGCTGAGGTGCCAGCAACAGAATTCTGGTTACTGACATCTGAAAACAAGAATTTTACATGTGGTTCACATAGCATCAAGTGACTACAGACACAACACAGGAATTCTGATGTATGTATTTGTACAGTTTATACTACACTGAGAAAATTTTTAAATTTAAGTTATAAAATGAATATTTTTAGCACATTTAGTAATGACTATTTATATAAACTATCATTTTGTTTGGGCGACCAAATGAAATTTGAACATAATTAAAAAACATACAACTTTTAAACAACATTTAAGGAAAATAGACACAGAACTGTCACACTGAAAGCCGTGTACACATATTAAAGAGCACTGAGGTTTCTCAAACTTACTGATCTGAAAGGTTTTCAATCCATCTTAATGTAAATCAGTGTGAAACTTACAAAAGACTACCTGGTGTTGTTACAGCAGCATGAGGTGAAATCCATGCTGATTGGTCTGCCTACCAATCAACAACTCATTGCTGATCACTGAGAAAACCATGTTTGTTATTTGATTCTACTGACAACCATTATAATTGAGACACATGTACATATTCAGATGTGGTTGATTCAACCAACTCCAGAGGATATTTCCAACTTAAAAGTGGCCAAAACAAGTGACAACTAGGCATGGCTCAATCACTGTACCTGTCAGATCCTGCCTTAAATCCAAGTTTTGCTACACACTATCTGGTGCGCTTTTGGACTCCATAGTTGGGTTTAAAAAAAAAAAATCTTCTGTATTCAAACCTATCTACAGAATATCAAAGAAAAATGTAGATATATACATTTTGATATCCACTCATACATACACACTCACATTCATACTCACACGTCTAGAAACCAGCACCTAACCACTTTCCACTTCTCACTAATAACTCAACAAGTCATTTATTACTTTAAGACCAGCTTAGACTCTATAAGGCTATAACAGCATATGGCTAAAAAGGTCAAACAAGCACCCACACTCAGGCTGGACTGAACTTCCTTCTCATGATTTCTGATAAGCAGTAATACCATTTACATGACAGACCATAATAACTTAGGTACTGAGTATAAAACCACAAGAGGATCTCCCTCACTGCTGTAAGGATGAGAGCGCATCCCACCCAAGATCACTGAACCGTACAAATGATCTTTACTTCTAATCTAAACAAACATGAGTCAAAACATTCTGAAACGCTGCATCCTTTGATTTCTTCATCTTTTCAATTGCCCGATGCAGGTCCTGCTGTTGCACAGGCCGGATTTCATCTTCATCATGACTGAAATGTAAACAAAACCATCAAATTGCTAAATCATTTCAAAGTACACTTACCTAAACTATTTTACCAAGATTAAAAAGATGCATGGAGCTAAAAATATATTTGTTTTTTGATTCTATAAGTATATATATAGTTTCTTTCCCATTCAAGATCCCAAAGAGAATTACAACACATTAGAGCCATTCTTCTAGAAATTATATATAAGAGTAAATGTGTATGTGAAAGTCACAAAACATCGTTTAACATTTTTGTGTATGAGTGTTTGCCTGCAAGTACATTTGTTCGACATGTATGTGTCTGGTACCCTTGAAGGTTAGAAGAGGGCACCAGATTCCCTGGAACTCGAGTTCAGTTAGTGAGCCACCATGTCAGTGCTAGGAACCCAACCCAAGTCCTTTCCCAAGAGCAGCCAGTGTTCTTGCCCACTGGGTCATCTCTCTAGTCTCCTTAAGACACACACACAAAAAAAAGCACTGAGTAGCAAAGCCAAATTGCTGTGTAAAATCAATCACTCATACCAAGAATGTAAGAGCAGCATATTTTCATTAAAAATGGCAGCTTTTCAAACAGAAGCATAATTCCAGCCAGAAATCAAGTTACTCTTGTGAACAGAGAACTAAAACACAGCATTCCTAGGTATATGTTCATGTACATGCAACCTTCTACAAGACAGAAACAACTCAACACTCTTAGTAAAGAACAAGCAATCCAACTCCCCTTTACTTTAATCCTAGCAAACAGAAACAAACAAAAATCCTGGTCTATTCTGCTACTTGGTAGATCACAAACACATGGGGGAAAATGGTTCAGGGAAAACAGGATGATTCAAGTCTAATGACCAGATTTCACACTGACATTTTCAGGGCTTTCAAGTGTTTTGCCTTTCATTACTAATGTAATTAACTTAAGCAAAGTTTACTTTTCCTTTTAATTTTTTCTGTCAGAAGAAAGACCTTTGGAAGGTATTTTTTGATGATGTTAGAACTTTCCCAACTTGCTGAAATAGCTGGAATTACATGGCAGAACATGGATGAAATGCATCTCCCACCTGGGCAGGAGGGAGCAGTACGGTGGGTGAGAACAGGGACTTCAGACAGAAGCAAACATGAGCTTTTAGAGCTTACTGTGGCACCACACTGCAATTAGATGCAGAACAGCACAGGCAAGTCAGGGTCACTTGGTAGGAAAACTTCAGAGAAAGAAAGCTCCACTCCTTTCACATGACCTCAAAGGTAACTGCTTTACTGAGAGATTCTTTATCAGAGAGTCAACATTTTGAAAAGATACACAGTGTAGTACTGCTTCAGGGGAGGCCTTTGGGGAGCCTTTCTCAAAGGAGTTGACTGAGGGCTACATTAGTTTGCTGAAGTAAGGGTGACAAAAATGATTTCTCAAACTCACCACACTCTAAATAGGTTTCAAGTAAAATCTGCTGACACGAGAAATGGTATGTTAGTAACTGCATTATTGTTAAGATGAAGCCCAGTCCACAGCACCCCACACTCTTTATGTGTGAAGTTCCTAGACGCTAACACTCATTTCTACACATAACTGAATTTTATAACACAGAACCCTGTTTTCCTAACAAAGAGGGCAAGCCTGGGTTTCTGTGACTCCTACAGTTTATCAAGTAAGAGTCAGCATTTTTGTCCCTTAATTCTAGAACATCATCCCCACGCAATTTCTCCATTTACAGAACTCCTCTTTAGAAAAATGGCAATAGTGGTTGGGAGATGGCTCAAGAGGTAATGGCCTGCCATGAAAGCATGAGGACCTCAGTTTGATCTCAGATTAAAAAAGGCAGAGGGTGCCTGTAATCCCAGAACTGGGGAGGTGGTGACAGAAGGACCCCCAAGTTTTCTGACCAGCCAGTCTAGCAGATTAGAGACCTCTAGGTTCAGTAAGACCCTGGCCATCTCAAAAACTAAAGTGGAGAGCAATTGTAACACACCTAATACCAACCTGCATACACACACATGAACATGTGCACATACACATACACAAATACATACCAAGCAATGGCAATAAATAAAGGAGGGAATGAGTTGCTAATTCCATTATCTTTTTCTATAAGTAGGCTGGTATAAAGAAAACAATAATCACCTAATCAAAAAGGTTTCACAAGTACAAGAAATCAGTCTAAATAGTTACCTTTCTTCTGATGTAGAATTGACATATTCCCTGACACAGAGGAGAGCAGCATCTCGACACATTTCTTTTAGGTCACTTCCTGAAAATCCATCCGTTTCCTGGGCAACTTCCAGAAGATCTACATGCCTATCCACCTTAAATAAACATGAGACATGCTTATAATATATAAAATTAAGCAAAATACTTCCAAAATACCCCTCTGAGAATTAATGTTATGTAACAACAGCCAGGAGAAACAGAAAAGTATTACTAGTTCCATTAAAAACTTAGAAATTAAAATTTCTCATTTTCAAAAAGAAATTTAATTTTCATATTTGTCATTACTACTGAAACATACATAAGCGTCTTAACTGGAAGTGTCATTACACTTAAAATTCCTTTGAAGTGTAATGCTTTAATATTCTGCTACCTCAACACTAATTTAATTTAGTACTTGGTTTTGTCCTTACATTTAAGCTTTCAGCAAAGCCAATTAACAGGTTTAGGGGAATTTAAAACCTACTAATGTGAAGACAAAGAGAAAATGAACAAGGAAATTATTTGTGATTATTAGCTGCAATGTGAGGTCTCATTTCCATAAGCACCTTATGGGTATCATTTTCATTTAATCCTGCAAGTAAGCTGAGAAATTTTCATATTCTGTTAATAGTATGGAGGCTGGGCAAGGGTAGACTGGTTATAGAAGATGTCCAACCCTATTTTCTCCCCATATATACATCTGTCATCGTGATTTTCTTCACTCCTGTGAAATGCCACCTTTATTAGTTCCTCAATTTCTAATTGTGGAAGGTTTTGTTTTAGGAACAGTAATTCTAAGCAAGGACAAAAGACAAAGGAAGCTGGGTGCAGGGGCACATGCCTGTTACTCCATCACCTCAGCAAGCAGGAGGGGAATTGAAGCTAGCCTAGGCTACATACGAAGTACTGAGCCAGCCAGCAGCAAAGGCTACAAAAAGTGAGCTCCTGGCTCAAACAAACAAATTTCAAAAGGAGACATTAGGATACTATTCATTTCATTGAAAAAGCTTGGGCGTGCTCTCCCCCCCCCCTTTTTTTATAGAATAATCTGGTAAGTACTGGCTTAAACTGTTCTATGAAGGTCTGAAAGAATTCTGTGGTGAATCTATCTGGCCCTGGGTGTTTTATGTTGGTAGATTTACATTTTTAATATTTATTTAATTTTATATGCATGAATTGTGGAGGCACACAAATGAGAGCTTGTTCCACCTTGACTAAAGGTCAGAGAGTTTAAGCTTATTTTTACCCTTTCAAAGTTGTTGACAATAGGTATGTCTACACACCCTGACTTAACCTGTGTGGTTACTTGGTGTTTTGAACATTAAGATGACCCACAGAGGTGGACCTGCTCCACCCTGACCAATGGTCAGAGAACTGAAGCCTATTTCTGCTCCTTCATTTTAAAATAGGAATTATGACACGGGATACTTGGTCTAGACTATATTCGTTGCATATCCTGCCAAAAATATCAAATGCTTTACTCAGGAAACAATGGTTTGATGTCTCAAGTTTTGAAGCAGTAACTAACTGTTCTGGTTGTGCTTTGTGTCACATTAAAGCAGTCTTTCACCTCCCCCCCCACTTTGTACTGGGGTATAAAAGCATATGCAAAATAAACGTGGGTGGATTCAATATTCACTGAGTTGCCCTCCTGGTTCTACTCTATGTCTCTTATTTCTTTCATATCTCTGTTCCTCCTACCTAACATTTCTAATCCACCTACCCTGGAACATGCAACAGAAGTCACCCCAACGTGTGGCTTATGACAATGAATATTTTGCCTGTATGTGCACTGTGTGTCTGCCTGGTGACCATGGAGTCTGGTAACAAGAAGGCATCGGATCCCTGGGAACTGTCGTTAGGATGACTGTGAGCCATCAAGTGGAACCTGGGTCTTTTGCAAGAACAACAAATACTCTAAACCACTGAACCATCTCTCCAGCCCCTACTCAGGAGATTTTTAAATTACTGATTCAAATGCATTGCTTGTTATAGAGCTGTTTAAATCATTTACTGCATTTTGATTTAAATTTAGTAAATTATTTAAAAATAATTTTAAGTTAAATTTAAATTTCAGCTGTTTCTATTAGATTTTCTAGTTTGCTAAATATTTTTAAAACTATGCCATCATGATTTTCTCAATTTCATCAGTATCTGTTATAATGTCTCCCATCTCATCTCTAATTTTATTATTTAAGGTCTTCTCTTCCTGTTAATGTGATTAAGGGTTTGTTCAAAGAACAAACTATTTGCTAATCTTTTGTTTGTTTGTTTGTTTCCATTGTTAATCTCTGTTCCAATATTAGTTATTTATTTCTCTTGGTCTACTGCTATCGGTATTTTTTTTTTCTTGTTGTTTTTCCAATGCCCTAAAAGGCATCATCAGGTTATATGAGATCTAATTTTTAACATAGAAACTTAGAATTGTAAATTTCCTACTGCCTGCTCTGCAGCTAAGCCATTCAAATTATAGTGTCATCTTCCTTAAAGGGAAATGTTAAATGATAAGAAGTTATTTATCTTTGATAAAAAGCAAACTGAACTTAGAGGCTGAGAGAACTGTGCAAGAAGCAACACACACACACACATGCACATACACACACACATGCTAAATAATGAAGCAAGTGAACAAGCCACAATACTAATATGTGTTGCTTACATGCTGATAGGTTACACAACAAGGTCTGATTCTACTTAACAACATACAAGCATGATAAAGCTGCCTCTATGAAATGTATGCTATCAACAGGCTTTTTATAACAAAATTGAATGAATTTCAAATTTTACTGAAACAGCCTTATGGCATTGACATATAAAAACCAGAGAGAGAGATATGAGACATTTATAAGTCAGTAATCAACAAGGGAGTGTTCATACTTTGCATTATAAACTGACTAAAGACTAATCCATATGCTTTCATTAAACACAAAACAGAATATGTACAACAAATATAATTCAAAAATTTCAGAAGACATTATTCTGCTTTAAAAAACTGGTTTAAATTACACGAGTCATTTAAGTTGGAATGAGACAAATACCTTAAATTTTATCATTTATATTCACCATCTATATGTAAAACATCTACACTAGCCTACATATGTTGCTCAAAAACAGTTATCAGGCATGGTGGCACATGCCTTGGCAGACAGGTCTCTGTGAGTTCAAGGCCAGCCTAACCAACATAACAAGCTCCAGGAAACTCAAGGGTATACAGTAAGAACCTGTCACAACAATAAATAAAAAATGTTGGCCTCATGATGGTGGTGTACACCTTTAAGCCCAGCACTTGGGAAGCAGAGGCAGGTGGATCTCTGGGAGTTCTAAGTCAGCCTGGTCTACAGAGTAAGTTCCAGGATAACCAAGGCTACAAGGAGAAATCCTGTCTCAAAACCAAAAACCAAAACAATCACAAAAACCAATTTTGAATGTGGTTAGAATTTTAAAACAAAGCTGGGCAGTGTTAGAGCACACCTTTGATCCTAGCACTCAGGAGACAGAGACAGGCAGATCTCTCTAAATTTGAGGCCAGCCTGGTCTACAGAGTGAATTCCAGGACAGCTTTCAAAGCTACAGAGAAACCCTATCTTAAAAAAAAAAAGAGAGAAAAACAAACAAAAAAACCCAAAAAACAAAACCTCAAAAGACATTAACAGAGGGAAAATTCCTCAACAAGACTTGGGAAACTGGGAAAAGTTTACAACTCATATATATAGACAAAAGACAAATCTAACACACAGCCCTCCAATCTGCTTGAAAAAACTCCATTTTAAAAAACGGGCAAATTACATATTTAAAGAAAAGAAAATCAAACTCTTAAAAATGTACATCAGTACACTTTATTTATGTCTCACTGAGTAACCCTGGCTAGTCTTGAAAGCAAATCCTCCTCCTTCAGCATCCTGAATGCTAAGACTTTAAGTGTACACACCATACCTAGTGTTACTTATTTTCTAATCTAGCTTCAGTCTAAAAACACAGCAGTAAGCTGGGCAGTGGTGGTGCACACCTTTAATCCCAGTACTTAGTAGGTAGAAGCGGGAGGATCTCAATGAGTTCGAGGACAGAAATAAAAATACAGAAATAAAGTAAAAACAAGAAACAAAATGGAAAACCTCTTTAAAACATAATCTTAAATAAGGATAAACTGGTGTGAAAATATCACAGTATTTTAATCTGTAAACACACTGCTCTTTAAAAAACTACTTCAAATGTACCATAATTACCAAGTTACATTAACAGAACAGAATTTATCAGTAATTCATGTACCTTTCACATTTTTTTTCTAAAATGACTTTATAAACAAAAGCATCATATTTTAGAATGAGAATAAATCATAATTCTTTACTTACATTTTCATTTTTCAGGATGAGTCTCAAGATTGCTTCTCTTTGTTTTAGAGCCTAAAACCAAGAAATTTTCCAATTAGCATTCAAAGAATTTATTGGTCAACTAATCTTTGTTTTTCCCATGTAAACTATTAGATAATAACTGGTAGATAATAATAAGCTGACAGAGGTTAAAGCAAGGTATCCTATGACACTCTACAGTATCCATCTGTAGTTAGTCCAATGAATTCTGTTTCTTATTCATGTCTGGGAAATAATACGCCCTCTGTATTTATTGAGTAAAAAAAGGAATATCCTTTATTAAATTTATGAAAGTTCATCACAAAACACTTTTTAGTCAATTCTTAATTAAGGCTTTTCCTTGTTTCATACAAAGTAGCTGTCTCACAGAATTTCATCCATGTGTCCTTTTCATTAATAATTGGAGGACACGAAAATACTGTCTTGTTCCTCCATTCCAATAAAAACTTCTGTGCTCATTAATATTAGTGAATTTTTAAGTAAATGTTAATGATTTCTTTCAGTGACACAGCATATTTTTACACTGGAGACCAGAAACTACACTTGTTTTATAGAATTACATAAAGCTGGCTGTGGGGGAGCATGCCTCTAACACAAGTACTTGGAAGGTAGGGGTAGGCGAGTCAGGACTTCAAGTCATCCTCAACCACAGTGGGAAGCCAAGGTCAGCCCGAGCTACATGAGAACCTATCTAAACAACAATACATGAAATAAGGAATACTTTAAATGAATAATAATAAATGAGGAAAGGAATACCTAACATAAAAAAATAGGTGGATTTTAAATTTGTCATAGCTGAGTTCATCCCTATTAACATTAAGAAAAGATTTTGAACTGATTATAAAATCACTTGGCAAACAAAATGAAACTGTTGTTGCCATAACTTGTGTCAAACTGAAAGGTTAGTTTGGTATGTTACCTGATCACCAACAACTACTTTTTAGTTAATAAGTATTTTTCTTGGAGAGGAATTTCAAGGTAAACTTAATAATATTCTTTGACACTGTAGCTAATTCTAGTTTGTACAGTAACAGTATACAAATCTCTAACAAATGTGATGAAACCTGCTACAAGTCACTTTGATAATGCATACTGTATTACACTGACAGCTCTAATAACCGTTACTTTCTGTGCTGTATCCTATTTTTATACAACAGGTGTAGTGTGAATTTGGTCTTAATAATAAAAACCCTGAGTCAGATATAGGGGTAAATGCTGAAAGATCAGAGAAGCAGAGCAGCCAGCCACTAGTTCTTACCTGTACTGAATCCACACCAAATGAGCAATCCTGTTTCTAGGAATCCTCAGACTGACTGTTCCAAGCTCCTATCTCATCCTGCCTTCTCTCTCTCTACCCAGCCATAATCACTCCTGTCTCCACTTCCCTAGTGCTCGTTTGGGATCAAAGGTGTGAGCTCTGTTTCTCTTTTAGACTTAGTTAAGTAGTCCAGGGTGGCCTTGAGCTCACATAGATCCATCTGCCTCTAGGATTAAAGATGTGTGCCACCACTGCCTGACCTTTATGGCTAATTAGTGTGACTAGCTCCATACTCTGATCTTCAGGCAAGCTTTGTTACAGAACAAACTATCACCACAACAGGCCCATCAAGACCCTTTGCTATATTTAGAATTACACTTCAATTTTTAATTTGTTTAACTTAAGAGAAAACTCATTCATTTGGGGGAAGAAGTATGAGTGGAGGCCAGACAACAACTTTCTATAACCTGTTTTCTACTTCTGTTGAGTGGGTTCCCAAAATTGGGTCTTCAGGCTTGGGTACAAATGCCTTTACCCACTGAGCCATCCTGCCAGTCCTACAACTGATGTTCTGATACAGATCAATAGTCTTGGCATTAAGAATCATATAAACAAATGTCCTTTAAATTAGTCTAATAACCTTGCTTTTGTGAAAACTAGAGAATGCATATGTAAAGCACAGACAGTCCATCTAAGCAGCTGCAGACTACCCCAGCTCAGATCCATCGACTTGTTCAGTGCTCTAAGAGAAGGGCAAACCCACCCACTAGCCTGCTTCCACACCTTATCTTTGCTCACTGACAGGAAGGCCTTGCTTGTCTCATTTACCTATAACATTCGTACATTCTTAAGGCCCATAAGATGGGTGTAAATCCTACTAGCTCCATAGAACAGTTAGTTTTCACTGTTATTTCAGACTCAGCTCTGCATACATAGCTTTAAACACATTTTACATTATTTACTTATGAGTCTGCTGCTCCTGAAACACAAAATTCTCTGAGGACAAGAGTTTCATTCCAGTCACTGGAGCCCAGCAAGTGTCTGACATACATTAATGCTCAATAAGTATTACTTATAGTAAATAGAATTATTAGTTTTCCATATCCTTAGAAAGGACCTCATTGATTTATTAGGGAATTGACTGTATATATCCTCAGAAGAACCAGACATATGGCTACAGCATATGGCTTACCAGAGAAGCTTTACAGAGCCTTCAACCTTTAGGAGCCCATTCTTACGGCATCAACCGAATCTGATAATTTTAAGAATATAAGTGGGACAAATGATCTAGCCAGAGATTAGAATGGAGTTTGGCAAAAAAAAAAAGTCTAAGATTATAAATGGAGTTAGAATATTTTCATTACAAAATCTGAAAGGAATAACTACCTAAATTCCCTACGGGCCTATAAATATAATATGCTGCTCATATGGAATACATCTTCTACTATGTGATGTAGGAGGGTCATCTGTCTATGTGTTACTTTCATTGGTCAATAAAGAAACTGTCTTGGCCCTTTGATAGGCTAGACCTTAGGTGGGTGGAGTA
>LOEQ01000610.1:75669-90612 GCA_001685075.1 Bramus lutescens | reverse complement strand
TGGGTTCTGGTGTTATCATGTTGTTTTTCAGATTGTTGGAGGAATTCTTGAATTTTCGCCTGTCCATCTCTTCCTTCAAATGCTCTTGGATGGATCTTCTGGTACAGAATCAGAGCCCCTCGCTGTCCATGGACCTTGCAGATTAAAGGGCTAGCTTTCTGCCTGCAGGCTTATTGAAATAAAGTAACTCCTGCCCAGTTGCACTCACCCCCCTGTCCCAACCTCAAAACTGGCTGAGCTGGGGGATCTTATGACCCCGAAGTAGGGAAGGGGAGCCTGGGTGCAGGCTGGGATGGGATTGGAAGAGATAGGTACTAGCCAGGGAGAGATGCCCCTGCAAAATGACCAGAAAGTTTAAGGGGTTGAGGAATGCCTGTGCTCCCTTTCTGGGGCTTCTGCTGGCCAGTAAGGAACACACTCACCCCTCTGATGGATCTTCTAGTACAGCCTCTGTGTGTTTCTTTAGGACTAAATGCTGTGGGACCAGGCAGGACAGATACCTGTGACAATACTAGTCTTCAGTATTATCAGACGTCTCCTGCCATTTTATCTGCATTTTTCATCTTTAAATACTGTATTATTGGAAGATTTTTAATCTTTTATGTGTTGGAAACAATAAAGAGAGGTTTTGTTTGCTCATTTTGTCTCTAGTTGTTTTACCAGTATGGCTCACTGAGTGAGCAATATTAATGCCCAGTTTGTATTTATCTGTTAATAGCTTGCCATATACCTGTGTCCGCAAACCAGTTGTGTGATTAATTTTCATGAAATATGTTGAAATTCATTTTCTTTCTAGAGTTTAGCACAACTTTTGTGATAGTTGATCTTTGTGGTCAAGTCGAAGAAGAAACCATGACTGAAGATTTCCCCACATTAGATTGGTCTGTGGGCATTATTGGTTGTTAGTTGATTTAGGAGGGGTCAGAACACTGTGGTGTATTCCATCCTTAAGCTGATAGTTTATTGTGAATTGGAAGAAAGCCAGTAAACACTGTTTCTCTGAGATCTCTGTTTCAGTTTCTGCCTCTAGTTTCCTGCCTTTAGTTCCTGCTCTTGACTTCTTTCATGCTAGTAGTTACTAACAGAAAGATCAAGCATAAAGACTGAGCACAGCCCACATCTCCAGCTTTCTCCAAACAGACTAAATCTTCTTTGTCTCTAGTTCTTATAGTTGCCCCCTGGCAGCAGCTTCTGTAACAACTGATAAACTTACTTTAGGTCCTGCATAGATATGCACTTTCCCAAGGTATTTTTGGCCTACTGCAAATTCATTAAAGTTTCCAATTCATACATTATTAAATGTCAGCTCTTTTTGATATCTGGGTAGTGTTGGAAGGAGCTGGCCAAGGAAACTGAAATTCCTGAAATTAGCACATGGATACTGTAAAACAATATCTCAATTAAAATGTATGTCAATAACAATAATAACAAAGCAAGCATAGAGTTCTGGTATTACCTCCTCCATAGGATTTAAAATGGAGTGCATTGTCCTCTGAGGGCTCACTGGGGCCAGAACACTATATATGTGCAAATATCTTGGATCATTTCATGTGGTTGCTACAGCAAAGAGTTACTCATTTATGAAGTTTACACTGATATCCTACCCTTATCTGCTCAATTCCTTCACCTGAGATTTGTGAAATTGGGATTACATGGTGTTAAAACCCAGTATGTGTAACTTAATTTAAATTTCACTTGATTTTGCCAGGCGGTGGTGGCGCATGCCTTTAATTCCAGCACTCAGGAGGCAGAGGATCTCTGTGAGTTAGAGGCCAGCCTGGTCTACAGAGCTAGTTCCAGGACATGCTCCAAAGCTACAGAGAAACCCTGCTTCGAAAAACCAAAAATTAATAAATTAATTTCACTTGATTTAAAAATAATTATTTTTAGTATATAGACAATATACTGCATAGAATATAACCTATACTGAAAATACATCCTAGTTTGAATGTTAACAGAATGTCTGTCTTTTATTTCCACAATCTCTGAAACTTACCTATGGCTTGCTTTGAAGTAATTTTCTTATATTGATATCCTTGCCTAAGGTCTGCTTTGCTTGGACACTAAACCAAGAGGCAACAGTTATTCAGAAGGAACTCACTAAAGAAAAGACTCAGAAATTATAACAAAATTTTAGAAGCAGAATTTTTACAACACCTTCCAAATAAGAAAAAATATTATAAAGGGTAATTACTCTACTTCATAATGTAAGTACCAGCAAAATCTACAAAGCCACTCTCAGCATATTTTCATCAGCTGTAGAAGCCATCACCCCATCAGAAAAACACCTGTTATCCAATCACCTTTATTAAACCTGATGCCAAGAGTCATTAGTAATGTTATGCTGTAATAATGCTCTATTCATTCTGTCAACAAATGTTTCAAATGCCTACACCGAAAAGCTGCCTGTTCTTCACAGATTGGTGTTACTGGGTTGGAAAAAGGGATCAGGTATATCTTATTGTCTCCTTGACCTGCCATCTCCTCGTTTTGAATACATCAATACTAGGCAACACAGATTTATTATTGTTATTAAAATGTGAAACTCCTTCCTTCCTTCCTTCCTATCTTCCTTCCTTCCTTCTTTCCTTCCTTTCTTTCTTGTTCACAGGGCACAAATATGACACATTACACATGTGGATGACAGAGAATAACTTCTAGGAATTCTTTGTTTCTACTTTGTGGATCTTGCGGATTGAATTTACGTCATCAGACCATTAGCTGCTGATCCATTCTGCCAGTCTCAAGCTACCATATTTTAAAATGATTTATTAGAAAATCCAAGTGCTTCCTTCTTCTCATTCCTCTTTAAACATAAATTTAAAATCTGGGTAAAAAATAATCCATCAATCTACCCAATGTCATTGTCAATACTTTGTGGGCTATTTGCTAAGTTCAAAATTCTTTATCTGACAATTCTCATTTATTTCCTCCAAAACTAGGTGAAAGTATGGTTTTCTTTTTTATTGTGGCAAAAATTAACCTTTAGGGCATCTCCATATATCTAACATATACTATAATCCTTTTGTCTTGATTTTAATACCAGAAGTCTGGCTTGTTCATAACTGTCTCATAGGGGAAGAATGTAATTGTCGGGCAATCTGATAGGAAGATATCCTCCATTCCAGAGTAAACCAAGATCGAATGCAAAACAACACTGTTGCCTGATTGAC
This sequence comes from Bramus lutescens, assembly GCA_001685075.1. Taxonomy (NCBI): domain Eukaryota; kingdom Metazoa; phylum Chordata; class Mammalia; order Rodentia; family Cricetidae; genus Bramus; species Bramus lutescens. Next base: position 87,439 of record LOEQ01000610.1, on the reverse strand, counting down.
TTGCAAATTACTCTTAGTATTTGCAGTAAAACCTTGCCAGTGCCCACTTAAGCATTCATGTGACTATTATTTTAGTGTTATTTCATCAGTCGGTAGTGATGACATCAAAGGACCCAAGTGGAGTCTGCAGAGTGCTAGAAAAATTCATTTTTGAAAGAAAGTCTTCTCACCTTCATATAAATGCAACTTCTATGTTGGCCTTTGTGACACTGACATCGAAGTATCATTTAAACATCTCTCAGAAGGCGTGAAACTCAGCCCTCCCTTGATAAACTGACTTTAGTCCATGTTCAATTTTGCACATGAGTACTGGTTAAGAGAGACAGTAGGTTATTAAAGAGAAAAAGTATCTATTCTCAACCTCTTTTCTGCAGCGATTACTAAACCAAGAAGAAATTGAAGCTAGGTGCCATCTTGCCAATGAATCATCTTCCAAAAATTAACACATAGATCTAATCAGAAAAGAGAACATGGACAAAGAAAGCCACTTTTATGAGATGTTCATTTCTTTTTCTGCTCTCTGTGAAAGTGTCACGATTTTGAAATCTAATAAAATTGAATCTTTACCAATCTGAGAAAAATAATTTTTGGATTAATTTTTCTTTTAAAACTGCTTGGATATACTATCTTCATTTGTTCTTATTTCATAGTCCAGATTGCCATTCAGAATTTTCCCTGTGGCAATAAATAATTGAAGAAAACCTTGCTGGAAATACTTTAAGATGGTATAGAAAAAATTCAGAAAGCCACACAGAATGCTCTAACTCACCTTATTCCAAAGTCATCATTGTGCTTATAATGAAAACCAGGCCAAGAACTTATGAAGATGATGCATGAAGGTTAGACGTAAGTGTGTTCTAGGCTAACCTGGGCTATATGAGGTCATATAAGAACAAACAAATAAATAAATAGAGGCCACAAATGTTTCCCAATATGCAGCTCAAGACATGAATAATTTCTGATAAGTGTACTTCCACTGTCCTTTACTCTTGGTCCACATGTTGTGCTTATATTTCATTTTAACTAAACAACTTCCCCTTATTTCATGTCATACCACAGAGGAAAAGCACAGCCAACTTTGTGGTCTGAAAGACGTCCAAGACATAAGCTTATCACCCCGTAAGACTCTTGTAATTTAGTTTTGCAATTCATTTTACTTCACTTTTAAACACACTTTAACTTGTATAGCATTTTGAGTTTATTCTATGCTTAGCTCAATAAGCTCAATAAGAACAATTTGCCAAAACAATTCAATAATTCAGACACTGTGAGAATTAGTCATTCTAATGGAGTAAGCTAACTTTTGGGATGTAGAATTCACCAGTCTACCTTTTCTGATGTGATTTTCTTCTATTATTTAATGTTAGCATACAAAATAATGGCTTTTATCATGGTATGTTGATACATATATTTAAACGACTGTCAATGATCAAAACTTATTTTATCCCTGGAACTTAGCCCCTACCCAGTGTTTCTCAAGGTGTAAGCCTTCACAGAACTAATGTCTTCAGATAGCACCTTCTGAACTCTTCATACTGTACCTTCCTAAGGGTTTGGGAAGATCTATGTTGAATACAAAGATTCATGCATTTCTCGCAGATCTTTCTGAATCCTCATGCAAACTATTAACTACTGTTTATTAAATCTTCCCAGAGGATTTTCAGAGACAACTGTTGATGTGTCTGTCATCTTACTGGAGCCTTGGCACACAATCCACATTGTTTTCATCAAGGAACTGACTCTTTTGAGCAAGTTCCAGATAAAATTAGTGATTTATGAAAGCTTTCATCAGCCTCTCTTGGCCATTGCAGACTGAAATACTGAGGGGACTGTGTGATTTGCTTTCAATTGCAAAGGTGCAGAGGCTTTGAATTTTAAAATGGAACGTTTTCTTCTTGTGCCAAATGCAAACAACTGAACATCCATTTCTCATCTAGAGCTTTTACTACTTCAAAAGTGTTTCTTTGAGTCTTATCTGTAATATATTTCCTGCTGATATTTCCTGCTGATTGGCAGTGCCTCCTGCTTCAGCCGCAAGGCCATTACTATGCTAGCTCCAAATTGAACAGGAAATGAGTAATAAAGAAAATTGGGAAATATATGCAAAGAGTGGTTACAGGGTGATGAAAACTATACTTCTTCTTCTTGCAAGGTTGGTGGTAGCATGCTGATTTATGCCTGGGAAGTCATAATACAACACAAACTTCCAATTATTTTGTCAACAAATTTTCCCCTCTCTCCAAAGCTCCTGCATAATGGTTTGAGTGAGTCCATATTGTTTGCTGCTGAGTTTTTTTTTGTTTTTTTTTTTGAGCACTGGAGGAGGCTTGATTGGTTAAAGTAATTTTTTTTTATAGAAAACAAGAGTCCTAAGAATTCATAGAGCATGCTTTTATGGCCATAGAAAGAATTTTGTTGAGACCACAAGGGCACACAGAATATGAAGTACTTTCAGGAGTTCAGTATAATTTACAGTTCATTAACAGAACACTGGGATGCATTTTGACCTACTATTTATAGTTCATAAATCTATTCAACACATTAAAGGGCTATAGATGATTAGAAAAAAAGTGAAGGAAGAAATATAGCTATGCTTATTGTTGAGTATCATGGTTATAAACCATTTGCCTTGCCTTGCTTTTCTTGCCCTTACATTGCACTTTAAATGGGTTGAAAGTTTTTAGTAGTCTTAAATTATATTTCAAGAGATAGAATTTACTTTCTTTCTAATTAAAAAATAATAGTTCAGACGATGAATAATTTGTATTAAAGGTCTTTCACTAGCACCTCTTCCTTGAAGGCTTTCAACATTCTCATCACACTTTACAGCCTTTACTCCATTCCCAATTACACCATGATTAGAAGCATCAATTTTACTGGGTTGGTCAAAAGGATAGAAAATGTTCTCCTTATTCTTTATTAAATACCCTGACTATTGGCATCAATATGACTAATGAATTCCTATCTAATTGTTGGACACTTTTATTATATACAAAATATAGTAATAGTATTTTAGCATTATTAATTGGCAGGACTATATTGAGGTTGCTTTATGTAACATATACACAGTAGAATATTGCATTAATTTAGGTCACATAGGCTAAGAAAGGCACAGTTTCTCATATGTGCATAGAACTTCAGAATTTAATATGTACATATTATGTGTAAGTGAATGCATATAAAGGCCAAGTAGACATGTGTGTAAAAGCTAAAGGATGGAGTGGGGCATGGAGGTAGCAAATCAGATACAATATGAAAGTGGAAGCATGAGTCCTGGAGTTGGAATGGCTTTAGTGGGGATAGGGAGCAGGGAGATGAGGAGAAGAAGTGTAGAGGGTGTTGACCCAAGTGTCTTTAGTTATGGTTAGCATTGCTGTGATTAAATAGTGTTGCCAAGAGTAACTTGACTTTGAAAGGATTTATTTTGCTCACAGATCCATATTCATCAGCAAATGCACTGAAGATAGGAACCTGGAATCAAGAAAGTGATGTTTACTGTCTTGCTCCTATGGTTTGCTCAACCTGCTTTCTAAAAAAAAAAAAAAAATTATCAGTCCACAAACACCCACAAGAGACTAGGCCCTTCCTCATCAATCAGCAATTAAGGAAATACCCAACAGGGTTGACTGAAGCCTGATTTTTTTGAAGTCATTATCTCAATTGTTCCTTCCTCTTGAATAACTTATACCTTGAGTGAAGTTGACTCAACTGTCCAGCACATCAAACAAAGGATATGTAGAAAAGACATAAGGAAAGCTACTATTTTGTATGCTGATTATAAATAAGATGAAATAATTGAAAGCAGTTTGAAGACAAGCATTCTGCAAGCGTGACAGAATCAGTCCCAGAAGCTACACAGTTTCTAATAAAAATCCAGAGTGATGGGCTCCCTAGGAGCTCCCAAAACAAACTGTTGCCATTGATGTTGATTGCCTACCAGCACCACATGGTTGTTAAAGACACCACATTATTTTATTATACAACATAGAGGAATTAACCAGAAATGTAGCTGGAAGCTTCTACCCTGCTTGCTAGCTCCCACTCCAGTGCTTCCTGTGCTTTACAGAGAGGGCCTATCCTGCTATGAATAGTACCATCCCAAGGCATGTAGGCCTGAACTGTATTAAAAATAAAATGCAATTTAATGTAAACCTGGGAGCAAGTCCCAATTATTGTTCTTTGATGGATTGTGCTTCTGTTCTGGTATTGCCTTCCCTGATGAAGGTCTGTAGCTAAAATAAACCCTGTCTTCCCGAACATGCTTTTGGTCATTGTGATCATTACAACAATGGAAAGCAAACTATGACAACATTTCTCTTTTTGTTCAAAATATCAATTTGCTTGCTGAATTTCTATTTAATTTTCTTTTTGTTCATTTTGCTGTTCTCTATTTTGTTTATTTTTTCTCATCTCTTTTGCTTTGGATTAATCAGCTTTTTCATATCGTCTTTTAGGGCATTGATAATTTTGCTAAAAAACATTTGGCCCTTATTCTAGCTTTTGGCGTTTTTCAGCATTTTTAATTAGTCATTGGAGTTCTGATCTTTTGGAGTTTTCACATGCTTTTCCATGGTGTGTTTGTTTGTGTGTTGTATATTTTCCAGGATATTTTTTGAATATTCTTAGTAAACAAACTAATTATGATGGTTAATTGCCCATTAACACACAAAGAGAGTTACTGTTGTAACAGTAACTTCACACCATACAAATGACCAAGATAGTGTACAATATGCAATGAAGGTACAAATTATCTAGGGTAATATAGATATACTAAGTGAATGAGAAAAAGGAAGAAGATTAAAAGGGTGTTATATAAAAGAACAGCATATCAGCACAAAAGCAAAAAGATTTCTCAATAATGAAAAAATTTGAAATAAAATTAGATACATATGTGAAGGACAATCAAAAATACAATGAAGTCTTAAAGTCAAAGAACTTCTAAAAAAAACCAAGAAATTCTGATAAGAAAATAAAAATGAAGTTAAAAAAGAAAAGTTGTCCTGTAATATAATATGTGTAGAGAGATATCTGTAAATTGAGGAATAATAGTGAAAATAATTGAGATTTGTTTGTATAATAAAGTAAATGTGCTTCAAAAGGGGAAGTAAAAGGAAGACCAAGATAAAAACAGGCAAAATTCTTGTTCCTCAGGACTGGAGAATGGAATGCGATGTGTGAGTTCAGAGCAACTTTCAGCCCTTGTCTTTTTTGTGTTGTTAGCTGGAAATGAGCCTGTATTGTAAAATTGTCCAGTGTCCCCGGTGTCTGTTCTTTGTGTGACAAGTACATTTTCTATCTACATTTATCTGTGTAGTCTCTGATAGGTAAATTCTTCTATCCTGAAGAGACTTTTCGAAACATAGCCACATGGGGAACTCCAGTTATAGCTAAGGTATGCTTTTAATACCATAGAGAGTTAGGGAATTAACCACAGAACTGATATTTGTACAAGGAGAAGACCTTTTTCATACTTTCAAAATACCCTATGTATTGATCACATTGCTGGAGAGAACCAAGCCATGACCTGGGCTGCAGTCACAAAAGCAGTTTCTCAGTAAAGAATCATAGGTCATTTCTAAGAAAAAGCAAGCCAATCAGTAACTAATCTTTGCTTCATCACATTTCATTTGAAAGCTCAATATAGTCTGATGTAGTAAAAATGGTCATTAGAGCTTCCAGTGTCCCCTTACTAAGTACTCACATTTAAATACTTTCCTCTATTCTTCTGAGAAATGTGCACCCCTCCTGTGATACTTCCTTATGAATGCCTCTTGTTAAGTTTTATATTTAAGTTTATATTGAAATATCTTTCATAACACATCAAATTTGACTTCTCTGTGAAGAAAAAGGGATAACCTGTGTAAATGATTTATGCAGGTAAAAGAATGGCTTAATAAATAAAAGATTGGGTTAGTTATAATTTTGGTTTTTGGTCACTTCACTGAAGGCTACAGGGTGGAAGTGAAATGTTTTTTTTTTGAAGTACATAATGTTTTATGCTAACTACCCATATCCTGATTCTCAGGCTACATGAAATCCAATTTCACCATTGCTAAATGAGTGTTTCAGGTAGGCAATCACAAAATACCCATTTGTTCAATGTTTACAACGTTAGTGTCAATTGGATGGAAAAAAATTTCCATCACATTTTTACCAATATACAGCCAAAGAAACTTATTTTCACTTAATGCATATATGTGTACTCTTATGCCTCTGTATGGTATGAAAGAATATGTTTACAATATATATGCCTGGAGTAGAAAACATGATTTAGCTAGTCTGTTTTCCACTATTTGCTTCTCTGACTACATTATTCAGGATGATGGAGTTAAAGAAGAGAAATAAGGGAGAAAATAAAATTATCAAGAATGAAAAGAGAAAGGGAAGGCAAGAGAAATAAGACAAAAAAGCAATGGAGATGAGGAAACTAGGAGAGAATAGGGAGAGGAATGAGTTTGGGAATCATGTCTTCTCCTTGCTCTTGTGCCTCCCTGTCCCCAAATTTCTAGGCTACTGTTTGACCCTTCTGAACTCCTTCAATTTGTTCCCAGACTGGTACAAGCTTTCACTTTATACCTATGTATCCCAATACACCAGATCGGAAAAAAAAAGAAAACAACATTCTTTTCAGTATTCACTAAGAAGACTTATGCTAAAAAGTTAAATAAAAATGTAAAAGTATCTGGACAATTGGGCATAGTAGCCCTGTCTCCTCCCTAACCATAAAACTAGGAGTTAGATGGAGATGGGTCTTTGAGATCTAGGCTAGCCATTCTACATAGTAACTTCCAGGTACACCAGGGCTTCAGAGTGCTACCCTATGTTCTTTAAAAGAAAACAAGAAGAAACAAAATATATAAGGAATTTCTGACACTTGTTCTTTTCAGATTTGGAGAAAAATTTAACTTTATACCGATTGTGACCAAGAGTCTCCCTCAAACTAAATTCCTGAATTCAAACACTCCAGTACATGTTCTGCTCTTTGTCAGGTTTAATTTTGAAGAAGCACATTGCTGGGTAAAAACAGGACTTTAGGGTACAATATAATTCAAAATGCAATTAAAATAAACTCTTCAAGTGGAAATGTAAGATGCATTTTTTTTATTTTATTAAAGCCTTTGGCCTTATCAATTGCAGAGTACTTCTTTAGTAACCAGCCTCACACAATAGGCAACATGCCTCAGCTGAACAAAAACAAACAAGGCCTTCAAACACCACAATAACTTCCTGTACCTGCTTTTGTTTACTTGCTGAGTCTGCAAACACTGGGAGTTTCCGAAATACATACAAGCGTAACAGCTTGAGTCAATATTTGCCGGTTAAACTGTGGTGTTTTTATTTTGCAAGGTGACTGAACTCCTTGAATAAACATAATTACTGGTAGGCAGAAAGGAGAACTGCATAAGTAAGGCACTAGGAAGAGGGCCCCAAATAGAATCAGCCCTGCCTTCATGGTAGCACTGGAGTGGGAAATCCTGAGTCTTCAGAGGGTTCTGATCTAACACTTTCCATTCAGAGACATGGGACCAACCCCTTGGGGCAAAAGGAAGTGTCCACCACAAGTGTCTTTAAGATTATTCTCACCAAATCATGTGAGGTGTCTTTTCATCAGACTCTAGGAGCACTACTACTGAACCACTATATCTCATGAGGCTGAGAAAGCATGATTCTAGTAAGTTCTCAGGTCATAGCCATGCAGTTGATTCTGGGACTAAGTACTGGTATATACCAGTTCAATTCAACACAAGTACAATGTGGGCAAGCCATTGTATTTCAAATTATAACTATATAGCTACCTGAGGTGAACAAATAATTGTGAAGTGAGGTTAAATATCATTCTAACAAATAGTCTCAGCATGTAGAGAATAGGTTTCAGGGCAGCAGCATATGAAAAGCATACTCTGGTCCTTTATATGCAATGGCATAGTGTTTGTCTGGGATGAACAGATGCACATTTATCTGCATAGTTGAAAGAAGCTTCAGATTTCTTGCAGTGTCAAATAAAATGTACTACTACATAGTTATTCACTTTTGTTTACAGAGATGACAATAAAAAATATCACCGTGTTCAATATAAATACAGTATTTTCCCACTGATTTTGACTCAGGGTTAACTCAGTCAACAAATGTGGAATCAAATTCATGACCTAGCACATCTAATTTGACTGGAGCACATATCATATGGTAAATGGTTGCTTGGAGATTATGGGTATGGTGCAACATAGCACAGTTCTAGCTTATACTTACGAATCCCTCCTTGATCATTGTCTATATTTGAGGGTTTTCCTAGTAGATGGAAGCCTGTTGAGGGTTATGGTGTTCATAAAGAGGATTCTGGGGAATCCTTGAAGCATAAAGCAGTTGAGGTAGGGAGACAAATGCAAAGTGTGGTGAAAGTATATGAGGGAGGAGAGAAGAGACAGAAGGAGGAGCAGTAACAGGAGTGGGAAATTAGTGTCGTTGTCATTCTAGTCAACCTCAATTTCTTGGAAACACCCTGAAAATACCTGGAAATCTATATCAACATTTGGAATAATCCCCATTTGCCCTCAGGAGCAATAGCTTTAATTAATTTGGATATATTATTATTAGTATTTTTAATAAATCTGCCTTATGATAAATTGACATGAATTCCCAGTCTACAGATTTATGTAAATGAAGGTAAGAAAAACAAGTGATTTTGTTTTAAAGTTATCTCTTCTGCCAGGGGTACCACTTCTCATTCCCACCTCACTTCCTGGTCTCCAAAGAAGAAGAGGAGACAGAGTGCAATTAAATTTTTCCTGAACATAAGCAGATACCAATAAAAAGAGAATGGTTCATTGCTCTGATTTTATTGGCAGGTTAATATGCAATGCATAGTTATAATAAAAATTAATCATTGTAAGCATGGCTGTACTGAGTGTTTTCTCGATGTTATACCCTTGCTTGGGGCTTGGTGCTTTGCTTATCCTAAGTAATTATTTATTCATCCCATAATGAACAAACATGGAGAGTTGGGATGAGAAAATGACCTAAGGAAAATAGTAATCGATTGATAGCCTATCTCTCAGCAAAGGGTTTTGTTTTAGTTTTAATTTTTAAACCTGTGCCATTCACTGGATAAGACTTGGTGAGTGTTTTTTTCTTGCCAACATACATGTTTTAAGCCCCAGATGCTTGAGCACTCTAGTCACACAACATACTTCCAACCTCTCATGATTTTAACATGAGATCTTCCCTACAGGCTTGCATTTTGGTTCCTTGCACCCTGGCTTGTTGTGCTGTTTGGGAAAGTTGTGGAATCTTAACTATTGAGATCTAACTTGCAGAAGTAAGTCATTAGAAGTCGTTGAAAGCTTTACCCAATCCAGTTTCCAGGCCCTCCTCTACACTTGCTACTCAGCTCCTAGTAACTGCATTTAGAATATTTTTACCTATAATGGCCAAAGTTCTTCACCACATCTTCGCTATGTCTGTACGCAAAAGTTTTTCTGAAGAATTGAGTTACAGTAAACCGTTTCTCAAGCTATACAAGTATGAGAAAGTTAATCTTCTACTTTAGAACAAGGTAAACAGAGTTCAGTTCCCAGGATGCCAATCCCCTGGTGCTAACAACTTATCTGTATTCATGGGGACAAAGGACAATAATGCTGGCAAAGGCCTCAGTTTGTCAGAATGGAGACTAAACAGAGCAAATTAGCACATGATATCTAAAAAACTAAACTCAGTGCATTCTAACACAGACCCAAGTCAGCACTGCAACAATTTCCACCCTTCCCTTAACCTTGGTTTTGGAGTCTTCCCACATATGACCGGGCTATCTCCATCTATTGCATTAAATATAATTTGAAGTCCCCATGTCAACTTTTGCCACACCAGCACAGCAACTTTCATTCTTCTGAGCGAGGGACATTGGGATTAACATGCAACACAACTTCAGGTTCTGCAGACAAGCCCTTTATTCCACTTRCTCACACAGTATATATAGCCCTCAGCAGGGGAGGCCAAACCAGCAAAAGCAGGAATATCATCACCATAACTCAATGGCTTAGGGGTAAACATCCTTAGAAACATGCTGAAAACAACAGATTGTTCCTGTTTTTCTTCCTGTTTTCAACCAACCTCAAGAGTGCAAAACAGATCAAGGTGGGGGGTGTGAAGACCTGTCCTCTAGGGATCCAACAATCCCCCTTTTTATTTTAAAAGCATAAGAGCCCCTGTCTTAGGACTCCCCCAGATAGAGACTCTTACCCGTCTATGGGAGGCCTTAATCCCTGTCTTAGGCTATCTCTCTATACCAGGACAGTTGCCCATCATAGGGATCCCTCATGAATTCTGCAGCATCTTCAGCCAGACTTGGGGCACTTCCTGATTACTGAAAGACAGCCAGAGCAACACTTGTCCAGTGACAGCGTGCCTTATGTGGGATTGCAGCATAGAGTGGCAGATAATCCAAAAACAGTTAACCCCAATAGAAATATAAGTACAAGTGAGCATTCCAGACAATTGCTGGACCCAGCCCCCAAGCTGGGCCATGGCATTCTACTGACTGGATGCAGACACAGCAGGGACCCATGTGCTATTAATACTAACAATATGATAAGCTTTCTGCAGGGTAAAATTCAAAAAGGAACTTCAAGGGACATCCAAACATGCATTCAACTGTTCAACCACATCAGAAGCATTTATAACATTAGCAGGTATAATGTACAAGAAGACACTTGTTACAGGAGTCAAAGGGAATCTACCTGTTCTTGCAAAAGCACAGTTTGTTGACTTAAATTTAAACGTCCAAGTCCAATATGAGAGTCCAGAGCACTCCATGTTTGCAAAGACTCTCTAACCCTTCCAGACAGCTGATCCAAAGTCTCTGTAGTCACAGCTGTCTGTGAAATGGCAACTCCAGAAAAATGGGGCAGGAACACAAGCAGAGGATCAAATAGTCATATTGTGTCTAGCAGTATAACAAATCAGGCTCTTGAGTAATAATTCTTCCCACATAACTGTGGGGTGGAGATTAAAATCTCTATCAACATCCCAATGCAGAGGAACAGGTTTGGGACCATAGGTATTATACAATACTAACTGGCATTAAAAGTGGGGGTGTTCTCACCAGACTCCCCATCACTCATAATTCTGTTGTTGTTACCAGAGTCATCACCTGAAGCAGAAGGAGCATCATAGTCTTCATCCTGGGTCACTGGCCATACGCACCACTCTGGCACCCATATTGGTTTATCAACTCCTGGAGGAAAAACACATAGAACCCCCTCACCTTTGCCAACAAGTGGGTTGGTTCCATCCATCTTCCTGTTTGGAGATCTTTCCAATGAACTCATCCTAAGCTCTGAGCTCTAACTTGTGTATGGCGCTCCATAGGTGAGCGCCCATCAGCATCCAAAGTCAAAAAATTTTTAAATAAAGAGAATGGTGGATAATTGAGTTGCTGGGAAGAATATGAACTCCCCCTTTTTATTTTTTGAAAATATTGGTTGAGGGTCTGATTGGCACTTTCCACAATTGTTTGACCCATTGGGTTTATGGGATAACTGTTTTATGGGAAATTTCATAGAATGAACAAAAGCATAAAATTTTTTTGCTGATATATGCTGGGCCATTACCTGTCTTAATAACCTCAAGTTTGCCCATATAGGCAAAGGCAGATAGGCAGTGTGCAATGGCATCTTTTGCTCATTCTCCTGAATGCAAGGATGTGAAAATTACCCCTGAAAAGGTCTACTGATACATGGACAAACTTAAGTTTCCCTGTGGCAGGCAGGTGTGTAAC
>LOEQ01000610.1:36329-64131 GCA_001685075.1 Bramus lutescens | reverse complement strand
TGAGAAGCTTTTGTAAAGCAAAGGACACTGTTATTAAGACAAATAGGCAACCTACTGTTTGGGAGATGATCTTCACCAACCCCACATCAGACAAAGGTATGATATCCAAAATATATAAAGAACTCAAGAAACTAGACTTTAAAATGCTAATTAACCCAATCAAAAAATGGGGCTCTGATCTGAACTGAGAATTCTCAACTGAAGAATTTCAAATGGTAGTATAATCTTTTTAATGAAAATATGTTATTTTAAGTCTTTATGTTTCATTCTTTTTCTTTTTCAATTTTAATTTTATTTTTTAATAAAACAATTTTCTTTTTTCATTGTACAAACCAAAGCGAGTTCCCATTTCATCACCTCCTCCCATTTCCTCCACTTACAACCTCACCCCATGCTCCATCTACTCCACAGAGAGGATAAGGCACATTGCTTTGGGGAAGGATCAAAGATCTCCCTATTCTGTCTAGGCTGAGCAAGTTATCCATCCAAAGAGAATGTGTTCCCCAAAGCCAGTACAAGCAGTAGTGATAAACCCTGGGGCAACTGCAAGTGGCCCCTCAGTCTGCCCCAGTCATGCAACTGTCAACCACATTCAGAGGGACTAGTTTAAACATATGCTCGTTTCTTCCCAGTATGGCTGGAGTTGATGAGCTTCCATTTGCTCAGGTAAACTGTTTGAGTGGGTGTGCCTATCATGGTCTTGACATCTTCATGCATATTCTCATTATTCCAACTCTTCAACTGGACTCTGAGATACTATTTTACACCAGTCAGAATGGCTATGATTAAAAACACCAATAATAGCTAATGCTGGACAAAATATGGAATAAGGGGAAACACTTATTCATTGCTGGGGGGAGTGAAAACTTGTACAAACATTTGGATATTAATATGGTGGTTTCTCAGAACATTGGGAACCAGCCTACCTAAGGATCCAACAATAACAAACTTGGGGTTATACTCAAAAGATGCTCAATCATACTACAAAGACATTTCTTCATCCATGTTCATAGCAGCATTATTTGTAATAGCCAGAATCTGGAAACAACCTAGATTTCCCATAACCAAAGAATGGATAAAGTAAATGTGGCACATTTACACATCAGAGTACTACTCAGTGAGAAAAAATGATATCTTGAAATTTACATGCAAATGGATGGAAATATAAATAACCATCCTGAGTTAGAAAACCCAGATCCCAAAAGATGAGTATGGTATTTACTCACTCATAAGTGAATACTTTCTGTAAGGCAAAGGACATTGAGCCTGTAGTTCGTGATCTTATGGAAGCTAAGTAAAGTGAACCCTAAGAAGCACATACATAGATCCACCAGGAAATGGGTAATAGAAAAGATCAGCTGACAAAATTAGGAACATGGGGGTGGGGGAGAAAAGAGGGTAGAAGGGGAAGAGGAGGGGAAAAGTGAAGGGGAGAGGAGAACTTGAGGGAATGGGATAATCAAGATGGAGGAAGGACAGAGATGAGAGCAAAAAAGAGATATCTTGATTGAGGGAGCTATTATGGAAATACCAAGAATCCTGGCACTAGAGAAATTTCCAGAAATACCCAAGGATGACCCCTGATAAGACCCTAAGCAATAGATGATAGGATTCCTGAATTGTCAGTGCCCTATAGTCAGACTGATGTATATCTTAAATATCATCGAACCTTCATCCAGCAACTGATGAAATTCAGAGACCCACATTGGCACACTGGACTGAGCTCCCAAAGTCCAGTAGTAGTGTGATCTTAACAATCCCGTTCCTCCCCAACTTGTATTAACAAAAGAAGGGGTCACAAAGCAAGATATTTTTCAAACACACTGGTAGAAACATCTGGTAGGTAGGTTACAGCAAAGTGGAAAAAAATCTACTTAACATATCAAAAGCAACTTAATGACACATTCTGAGATTTTGAATTGGTGGCAGCTAATGGTTTGTTACTACATTATAAAACACTTTAACTAATAGTCACAAGTGTGTTTTCACAGACACAGAGGTAGGAAATGAATTGTTACTAACGGACAAAAGATAACATAATTTGTTTCCAAATTTGAAATATACTAACAGTCTGTAATCAGGAAGAATTCATCAATCAGTCAGAATTATAGCATCATTGAGAAGGGGATGGTATTATTTCAAGACCAGTTTCCAAGTGGTCTCCATTATATCCCTTGTTCTAATTTTAGATGACAATGTGAGGCTTATTTTATCATCTTTCAATTTTCTAATGTGCATTCAATGTCATTTTCTATTTCAATGAAGACTCTTAAACTTTGGCTCCCAAACTTTGTTCTTGGAATAATTTTATTCTTTACAATCACTTGGGAATATTTAATTATTAAAATAGGCATTATATATTCTAAAGGTTAATTCTGTGAAATATAATTAGTCATTGAAACTTAGAAACAATGTATAGTTGGCTTTTGAAGGCATTCAAGCACTGTGATGTTCTGGAAAAATAGCACTCACAGAATCACAGGGTGTGACATTATTGGAAGTGTGGCTGTATTCAAGTAGGTGTGGCCTTGTTGGAGGAACTCTTTCACTGGGGGTGGTCTTTGAGGTCTCAGGAGTTCAAGCTGAGGGAAATAGTCACCAGAGTCTCACAGGGAGTGGCAATATTGAAGATATAGCCTTGTTGGACTAGGTTTGGCTTTGTTGGAGTAACTGTATCACTGTTGGGTAGATGTTGAGGATTCAGAAGCTTAAGCCACTGTCTCTTCCTGCTGCCTGCAGGTCCAGATGTAGTTTTTGCAGCTACCTCCCCAGCACCAAGTCTGCCTGTGTGTCACATTACTTCTTACCATGACAATAATGGACTAAATTTATGAACTATAAGGCATCCCCAATTAAATGTTTTTCTTTGTAAGAGTTGCCATGGTAATGGTGTCTCCTCACAATAATAAAATCTTACTAAGACAGAAATGGGTAACAGAACTGAGATATTGCTGTGTTAGATCTGATGACAATTTGGGAAGTGTTGTAGAAGGACTTTGAAATTTTTAATCAGAAAAGTCATTGAGTGTTAAAAGCTCAATGAGCTGTTCTCTAAGAGATTGGAAGACAAGAATCTGCTTGTGAATTTTTTCAGAGGGAAGCAAAGACTCTGAATAACTTTTGTCTCAAGAATCTGTGGTTCTTGTTAACTGGGTATGAGGAATCTGCTATAATTAATAAGACACAAGGTCTACCAAAGTGAAACTTTTGCTTTGCTCAATACTTAATGCTGGCTGACTTGAGATGGGAATTTATCAGTGATAAAGGGACCAGCATCATTGAGGATTCTATGAAGTGTTTTCTGAGAGTAAGCACACAGAAGCTGTGTTCCAGAAATGACCAAGGTTTTATCTTATACTGACAGCTGAATTTGATAGTGTAAGAGTCACCCAGCTTGTACTGATTTGGCAGGCATGAAGGGGTCAATGGAGCATCTGAGTCTTGGCACATTGGTGAAGATGCAGTCAAAGTAACAGTGGAAGCCACAGGATTATATGTGTTATGGAGAAAGTTTGAGGCTTTACACAATACAGAGAGCCCAGGATAGGCTATTAGTGAAAGTGCAGCCCAGTTGCAGAAGACCATAGCATTTTATAAATGTCAATGCCATGGAGTAGCCACAAAGAAGAGCAACAATGTTTGAGTGGAGCCTGTATGACCTTAAAGGACAAGCTGTGTGCTGCAGAGTCAGAGCTGGAAAAGTGAATCAAGCCCTTTGGGGAAACCCATAATATTGAGAGTGGATCACCGATTATTGAAGATTGAGTTATATATACATGTGTAGTTTGATTTTATTTGTTTTGGATTGTGACTGTGACCTAGTTCTTTCCTCTTGAAGAAGGTATCTAATTTAATTTTGATTGTTACAGTGACCTGCAAATGAAACATTTTGACATTTTAAAGGAGATTTTGGATTCTTGGATATTTTAAAGAGACAGAAATTTCAATGTGTTCAAATTAAAAAAAGACTGGAACTTTTAAAGTTATTAATGACTTTAATATGAAACCTTGGGGATGAATAAGGATGGAAGGATTGTGGCTTAATATGGATATCTCTGTGTGTCAAGTTGACACACAAATGTGTTTGTCATTCTTATATCAACTTGACTCAGCTGAAATTCCCTGTAAGGAGGAACCTTCAACTACTAAAATACCTCCACAAGATATAACAATAGGAATTTTCTTAATTAATGACTAATGGGGGGGTTTCTAGGCCATGGTGGGTGTTGCCAGCTCCCCGGACTTGTGGTCCTGGCTTCTATAAGCAACCAGAATGACAGCTGGGAGTGACCACAAACATCTTTAATCTTGGCACTGTGGAGACAGATGCAGTAGATTTCTGTGAGTTTGAGGCTAGTCTCATCTACACAGCAAGATACAGGCCATCCAGAGCTATATTAAAAATCTTGTCAAAAAATAAGAGCAAATTGAGCATGCCAGGGAAGGTAAGTAGCTCCCCTACATGGTATATCAGTTTCAGCCACCAAGTTCTTTCCTTGTTTGATTTCCTGTCCTTTGATCATTAACAGCAACACAAAATTATAAGCTGAATAAAACTTTTTTCTCCCCAATTAGCTTTTAGGTCATTATGGTTCAACACAGCAATAGAAACCCAAACTAAGAAATCTTGGTACCAGGAGTTGGGTATTTCTGTGATTGGTCTGACCATGATTTTGTTTGGATGAATATGGACTCTAGGATTTTGGATTACAAAGCAGTTGAAGGTTAAAAGTGGGACTTATTGTGCCATACTACTAGAAGCATGTAAGAAAATGATATTGAGGGTTGTTTGAACAGTGGGGTCCTGACTCAAGAGTTTTCAGAGGAGAAGAATATTTGTTTATGGTTTAGAAGCCATTCTTGTGATATTTTGGCCAAGAATGTGGTTGCTTTTATTTCTTGTCTGAAAAATCTATCTGAGGCTAGATTGAGAGTTTTAGATTAATTGTCTTGGTATAGGAAATCTCAAAACAACCTAGCATTTACTTTTTCATGTGTTTAATAGTGTTCATTTTCATGCTGATCTATAGTGTAAAGGAGCAAGCTAAACAAAGAAAAATATAAAATGTCCAATTTGAGGAGGAAAGAGGCATTAGGAAGAAGAATGGAGCTAAGTTCTCTGTTCAGGGAGATATTATAAAATAAATTAAATGGAGTGGTGACTTCAAGGCAAAATCCCACCCATTTAAGTTTCCAGCTTCTATAAAGAAATTAAAGATCACCTAAGGACCACACAGTGGTACATGGCTTTAATCCTAACACTCATGAGACAGAGGCAGGTTGATTTCTGAGTTTAAGGCCTGTGTGGTCCACAGAGGGAGTTTCAGAACACCCAATCTTAGGCAGTGAAGAAAAACACTGAAAAAGAGAAAGATATTCTGACTGTATTTGAAATAGGGGGCTGTTGACTGAATTTGCTTGTTTGTTCCCAGTAACCCAGACTAGAAATAATCACACAAAACTATTTTAATTACAATACTATTTGACCTACTAGCTTAAGTGTATTTCTAGATAGCTCTTGTATCTTAAATTCACCCATTTCTATACACCTGTATAACATCATGTGGTTATGGCCTACTGGTAAAGTTCTTTTGGTGTCTGGCATCTGTCTTTCATGGCAGCTATATGGCCTCTCCCTGACTCTGCTACTCTCTCCTGCTCTATCTTCTTAGAACTCCCACCTTGCCCTACTCTGTGTTGTACTAGGCCCAAAGCAGATTCTTTATTAACCAATGATATTCACAGCATATGGAGGAGAATCCCCCATCAGGGGGCCATGTTCCAAATTCAACAATAGCAGAAATTGGCAGATTTAGATATATGGTTCAGGCTTTAGAGCCAAGGGTAGAACAAAAAGGTCATAGAATCTTTCTCCAAACCTAACAAATGCTGCTCAGGCCAGGTATATGTCAAGGATCCCTGCAACGTGGGCTAGAAGTCATTGTGAGAAACTGTGAAAATAAAGCCTGAATTGTCTTAAAGATCTCATAATGTTAGAGATACAAGATTCTTAGGCTATTACGAACAATGCTCCTATGAACATAGTTGAACAAATGCTTTTGTAGTATGATAGGGCATCACTTGGGTATATTCCCAGGAGTGGTATTGCTGGATCCTGGGGTAGGTTGATCCTGAATTTTCTGAGAAAGCGCCACACTGATTTCCAAAGTGGTAGAACAAGTTTACAATCCCACCAGAAATGGATGAGTGTTCCCCTTACGCCACATCCTCTCCAGCAAAGGCTGTCATTGGTGTTTTTGATTTTAGCCATTCTGACAGGAGTAAGATGGTATCTCAACATTGTTTTNCTGATTTCCAAAGTGGTTGCACAAATTTGCATTCCCACCAGCAATGGATGAGTCCCCTTACTCCACATCTTCTCCAGCAAAGGCTATCATTGGTGTTTTTTATTTTAGCCATTCTGACAGGAGTAAGATGGTATCTCAACATTGTTTTGATTTAACGGCAATTTTTATAAAATCTTATCATCAGTGTAAGTTTTAGAAATTGGCACTTTTATGAAATTTGGGAATTGTAAAGACTTAGAAGAGACCTGCCTGTGGTACTACCAACTGAAGAAACCCTTAAAGTAATTGATAATCCTAGTTGTCAGTTTGGCGGGATCTAGACTCATCTAGCAGAAGAACCACTGAACATGGTTATGGGGTTGAGCTGAGATAGGAAGACCCACTCTGAGTACGGGGAGGACAATTGTATTGGCTGCAGTTCTAGTCTGACTAAAAGGGAGAAAGCTAATGAAATATCAGATTCTGTCACTCTGCTTCCTGATGGCAGAGTCAATGTGACCAGCTGCCTCACTCTCTGGCTGCAATGTCTTCAGTATTTTAGGATTGCACGTTAAAATAGTTCACCGAATGATCTTTTCCTTCCTTAGACTGATCATGTTGAGTATTTTATCAGGGCAACCAGGAAAGCAACATCCACAAGTAGTATGAGAGATAATGAATATCATAAACTCAGTTGTTATCTAACACTGTAATGTAAACACAGGGGCACACATTTAAACGTGAAATTGGGTACATAAATCCTTAGTTACATTTAATAATATATAGCCAAATGAAAGTTGCTCTCAGCAGCAGTATAAGAAGAATTGTAAAATCATCCTGATCTAGAATTGAGCTTTCTCCACATTGCTAAAGCAAGGACCTGGTTAGGTAGGGTCTGAACGCTGAGGTCTTTCGTTGTGCGTGTTTTCTTCTGTAAAGTTTCTGCCACTCTCTGACTTGTGTTCTATGGAGAAGACTCCTTCCCTTCTTGCAGTCCTCCCACATTCAGAGTGTTGCTGTGTATTGTTCAGGATCCTTGGCCATGAGTGGCATGGAGGAGACTCTGTCTTGGAATAGAGCTCTAGTCTAAGGTTGGCCAACCATACCCAAGGTTTAGAGTGAAGGTTTGCTTTTCCTGTGTGTCATTTCTGCATGTTTTACATTTTTACATTGCTGCATGTGTTGTGTAGAAATACTCAAAGAGTCATCTGGTCTCAACAGACTGTGTCCCCTTTTGAACCTTTCCCAATGTCAGACGATTTTGTTTTGCCATTGAATCTTTATACACACCGATAGTTTTCTTAAGTCTCCAAGGATAATGTTTATATCCCTTCTCTTAAGGTGCAAATCTCTGGAGAGAATAATCATAGTGAAAAGGGAAATTTCTAAGCCTCTCCTATACTTTCACCAGAAAGAGTGTTTAGCCCAGCCTTGCTACTTCCAATCTTTGTCATGAGCACCCAGGAGGAGTTTATGCCAATACACCTGTAAGTGTGGATTTATTTTTGCCTTGGTCTCCAAAGTGTTCTTTATTTCTCATACTATCTGATACTCTACTCAGACTTTGTCCATTAGCCCTCACATCTGTCTTCTTTCCATGACTAACTACCTGTAAGTTCTTTGCCCAGGCCATTTTGTTCTTCATGGAGAAAAGCTTTTCTGTTACTGGTTAGATTTCAAGCTGCTTAGGTGGCCTTGTGACCTTAGCTCTCTGATAGTGTGGTTTTATAGTTTATTCTATTTTTTCTTTGTCAGTATAGGAGAAATATGCTTTCCTATATCTGAGGCTGAAGTAGAAATTCATGCTTTCTTTCATAGTTTTGATCTTTTCTTCTCAACTGAGTCATCGCATAAAGGAGTTAAAGACTTCTTTCTTGGAATACCTAAGCCTGTGCACACACACTCTCATGCAGACAGACAAGAACAACTGCATGAGCTCTGACTCTGTTTCTCTTGATTTCTCTTGCTCAGTTTTATCAACTACAAGAACAGAAGAATTGTTCTGGTTTCTGTCTCCAGCTCATAACTTTAACAACTTTTTTCAAATGTGCATTCCAATATAGACAGCATTTGTAAGTCATGACCAAGCTGTTGCACACAAGAACACTCACAGCAGCTGGTACTGAATGAACAAGACCTAACCAAGATTTAATGAGCCAAAATACTATCCTGGGTTGGCAAGGGTTTCACAAGAACCCATCACTAGCTGAGGTAAAATTTAAAAATTTATAGCTGTTTATGGTAGGGACCTTCTGTTTTCTTTAAGGATGTTGGTATTAAGAAGTTACTCGTGGTCCTGTATATTATCCTACACTAATGGACACACTGGCAGCATTAAATAGACTCAGTGAATTCTAAAAATGATCACATGAAGTTTGGATGGAAAAGTGGTGAGGGGACTCAAGGACAGATTGGAAAGGAGGAAATATGTGGTCGGTTAAATCAAAAACCTTTGTGTACATGTATGAACTTCTCAATAAGAATTGTACAAAGAAGGAAGTGTCTAGTGACAACTCATAGAAGAAAAAAATAATATGATCACCTAAAATGACAATACCAGATGACTTGTCAGCGGGAATGGGGAAAATTTCACAAGGCCCCAACCCTAGATAAAGAACTGCAGACCCTCAATGGCTGCTGAGAGAGGGGGAATCAGTTTCCTCTAGTCATGTGCTTTCTGATAGATTATTCATTTTAAAGTGTCATATGTACATTTGAACAATACTAAACAAACTCAGTAGGGTAATACATAGAATTATACACATGTATGTAGATATGCATGCAACTCTAATAACTAAAGAAGATGTCATGAATTAAATAGGGAATGGATGAGATGAAGAAGGAGTTGGAGCAGAGAGAAGGAGGTGAAGGCAGTATTACATGTATTATTCATGTATGAAATTATAAACAAAATTAAAAGAAAGAAATATATATTTATTGCTAGGAACTTAAGAAAGAAAACAAATAAAAATGGTTGTAGATATGCACACACTCATTACATTAGATGAGATTATAGTGAATATAATACTCGAACACACAGAGAGACATACATGTACTGATACACAGAGGCATGCATGCACACACAGAAACTCTCAAAATATGCAAGAATGGGTGTGACTAGGCAGTGATTGCCCAGTTGGGGAAAAGACAGTCTCAATCAGGAAAATGTCTTTGACTGCTTCAAATCACAACCATGAAGTGAATGTGTGAGTGAGTGAGTGAGTGAGTGAGTGTGTGTGTGAGAGAGAGAGAGAGAATGAGAGACAGAAAGAGAGAGGCAGAGGCAGAGACAGAGACAGAGAGAGGCAGAGACAGAGAGAGGCAGAGACAGACAGAGAGAGAGAGGCAGAGACAGAGACGGAGACAGAGAGAGGCAGAGACAGAGAGAGGCAGAGACAGACAGAGAGAGAGAGGCAGAGACAGAGACGGAGACAGAGAGAGGCAGAGACAGAGAGAGGCAGAGAGAGGCAGAGACAGAGAGAGGCAGAGACAGAGAGAAGCAGAGACAGACAGAGAGAGAGGCAGAGACAGAGACAGAGACAGAGAGAGGCAGAGAGAGAGAGAGAGGCAGAGAGGGTTAACAGACAGGTATACATGTGCATGGACATCTTTAAGTCTATGCAGCGAATGACAAGACTTCACTTCTACCCACTCAGCCACGCATGGAGAGGCTGTGTAGAGGAGAGAGGATTAAGATAGTCTTGCAAAACTCAAGGGTGAAACAAACCCCAAGAAAACTGATATCTGGGCTTGGTCTTTTTTTTTAGTCAAAAACAAATCATTAGACTATAGCTCACTTTGTTATGAGCCTAACGTTTAAAATAACACACCTAATAAGAAATGCTTACTCAGTGGAGTGTAAGTCACAATTCAGTATTATCTTTACCAGTTCCATTACGATACCAATTCTCAGTACAGTCCATCAATCAAAGAAGTGTGTAAGCTTTGAGCACTGTAAGAGCATCTTTAACAGGTGAGGTAAAGGAGAATTTCTTTCTGTATTTTTTAAGTTACTAAACTCTTTGATTTCTTGTAAAATCGTTGTTTAGTTAGATCTAATCTATCATTTTTTATTTTACCTTTCCCCCAAAAGGTATAATATATTTTTGAATTGAGAATTCCTGCGGGAGTGACACAACAAAGACCACAACGTTGGCTCAAATTCCAATGGGTACTCCACAGAACACAGACTCCAGTGCGCTCTGCAATTCATCCATAATGAAAAATAGAGTAGATTGAGTGGTGACACATGCCTTTATTCCTGGCACTCAGGGATGTAGAGGCAAGTGAATATCTGTGAGTTTGAGGCCAGCCTGGTCTACAGAGGGAGTTCCAAGACAGCCAGGACTGTTACACAGAGAAACCCTCTCTCAAAAAAAATTTCCAATTTATTCCATAATAATTTAATACAAACAGATTCTCCTTTTTTATCAAATATCAAAACAAACTGATCATCATATTTTTTTCTGTTTTGATAAAAAGAGGAAAGGTAATTCCTTTTAAAATAAGGACTTAAAACAGGCAGGAATGCCAGCATGCCACTTAGCAAGTTTCCATGGGGAAAATCTTCTGCCATACAATGCTAGAGATTAAACATCAAACCTTAATACTCTCCAATAATGACCCGTAATTTCTAGGTAAGGATAGTCAAAGAAGGATTTATGTTAGTCATTTTATTCTCTTCCTGTGACAAAATGCCTGATACAAGAAACTGAAGGGAAGGAAGATTGTTTTTGCCCATGACTTTAGAGATCTCACTCAGTCCATGGTTGTCTGGTTCCATTGCTTTTAGACCTGTGGCATACGGCAATATCATGGCTGGAAAACGTCAGGTAGGAAAGCGACTCACCTCATAGAACCTAAGAAGCAGAAAAGCAGAACAAGGGGGTGGGCCAAGATAAGCTGATTCTGGGTAAGTCTGCAGTGGCATGTGTGTGGTCACATTATCCTTAGCTACTACTCTTCATTATCATATAACACCATGAAACCAGCTACTACCAACAATTATGTCAGGCTCCTCATAGGTCAGATGCTTCCCAAATCCTATCACCAGGCATCAAAACCTTCAATATCTAAGCCTTTGTGTGACGTTTCAGATTTCAACCATAATAATAGACACAGGTCATAAACCCCTATTGGCAATTTCCTCTTTGGTCTTCAAAAAGGAATGTTCAATTAAAAGACTTTCAGTTTTTACAATTACCTTACATCCACCATGCCATAAAATCCTTATTATTATTACCCTAGAACTTAAAAAACACTGTTTCACTTAATTTTCCAAACCCTTTGGCTTCAAGGCTTTAAAAATATCCTGCAATTTTCTTAATTTTTTTCTTTTACTTATTATTGTGGATGTCATTATGTTACGCTGTACACGTGGAAGTCAGAGGACAATTTTCAGGAGTCAGTTACTTTACTCCATCATGGGATTTTCCATGACCAAACTTGGGTGGTCATGTTTAGTGGCAAGTTCTGTGACCTCCTAAGCCACCTTGCCAGACAAAACCTGTTTCTCTGTCGTGTGAAACTTTTATAATCATTGCATGACTGAGCATGCCGGTGGAAATACTGTGGTTTTCTATCATGCTATTTAATTATTTGAAGAGTTTCTTGATATGAAGAAATTGGCTTTGCTTTCTGCCACATTGAGGTAAATTCCAAACCATGCCTGCCTTGGTTATCTACCCAGAGAAAGATGCGAAGCCTACACAATGAAAAACTTCACTTGAGTCTAGGAATTTTTGTGGAAATAGTTAAGATTTATATTAGATTATTATGGAAGAAGTTTAACCTCATGGATTCTCAAGAGAAGAAACAGTTAGGAACTGAACAGAAGGACACTGTGATCTATAATCTTTTCCCTTAAACTGACTTCTTAAGCCAGTCCATTCGATATTGAAAAGAACACTTGATGAGCTGCCAACCATTTAACGCACATGAATAAATGCATGTACATATGTTGAATCTGTAATGCCTTTGAAAATGTTTCCTTTTTGATAGTTCAGGAAGGAACAAACTCATTGTTTCTTGACCTTCATTTGCTGTGTCATTGGGGAAAAAGTGGTTGGGTGAGTGCTTCTACATTGTGTGTCAGATTTAGAGTGAGAGGGTGTGTGTGTGCACGTGTGTGTGTGAGAGAGAGTATGTGTGTGCGTGTGTGTGTGTGTGCATGCGTGTGTGTGTTTCATTGTCTCAAGACTTGCAGAGGTTAGTTGCTAGGCAGACTGAATAAGTACTGAGGAAGACAAGGCCACATCACACAGACGCAAGAGCATGTCTACTGCACCATCTCCACCATTTCTTACAGCCTATCATATTCATGTGTCTTCAACCTTAAAATTGGTTTCTCTGAGAACCATGACCAACAGACTCATACCTTGGATTTATTTTCTCATCAATGCCGAAGCCAAGGCAAAAGGAATAGCCTGGAAGTTCTTATATTAAGTGAATTACAGATGAATGAATAAAATCTGAAGTGTTTAGTTCTTCATACACACATTCTTATAAAGCATTCCTTCTCTCTGAGGCAAAGCAGTAAGCCAACGTAGCATATAAAGGAGCAATTTCCAACTTTAAGGTGTCTATCAACCACACTCCATCATAGTAAGTGTCCAGCTTATGCCACTGTTGCTGATTTGGGCCAAGCTTGAAAAGCTCATTTTATAGTGACATCCTCAGACCAACTGCTCAGATGAGAACATCTTTACAATAATACTACTCTTTCTGATCATAGAAGAATGTGTGTGTAAGAAAGTAAAGGTAAATAGTATCTCAAGATAAGTAAGCTGAAAGGGAATGTTTTAAGCAGCCATATTTTTAGATTTTTAAACTGTAAGATGTTATTCAGAAGGAGCTCTTTTCCAGACACTTCTAAACATGGAATGGAAGGGGGCAGGTAAATCAGGTCTGAGATGCCCTACTATATCACCTGCTTTCTCACCTCCTGCTAGCACCCAATCTGCCACATCCCACAACACAGATACTTTCTTTATTCTGTGCTCTTTTCCCCATAGGTCCTTCCCACTGCTAACTCTAACCAGACAGGATGGTGAACCAAACGGTATCCAACAGCAACAGTAGCAGTTAACAGTAGGTACCATTCGTGAGCTTTTCTAATTTGGAAACAGCCTCTCAATTGAGGTATTGGGTTTCTCTTCGGTAACCGAGTATCTGGCTTCTGATATAGATCTGGAATCATCCTGACTCATTACACCTGACACCATATGCCCATCCTTGTGTGTGTGTGTGTGTGTGTACACACACGTACACACACACACTCACTCACACACACAAAGGCAAGACATCTATTTCAGGTTTCATTCCTCAGCTGTCATCTCTCTGGGTCCTTTAAACACTGCGTGTCATTTTAAAGACAGAGTTTCTATGTGTAGCTTTGGAGTCTATCCTGGAACTTGCTCTGTAGACCAGGCTGGCCTTGAACTCACAGAGATCCAGGTGCCTCTGCCTCTAGAGTACTAGGATTAAAGGTGTGTGTCGCCACCACCTGGCCATCTGAACTATATTTTCCTCACCCTCTCAAAGTCTACATTAGACAGGTGGGATAATAAAGCATAAACAAAAATTAAAAGTACTAAAATTAGCATAAAAACTCCACACTTATTTGGGGACTTTATTGTATTAGATATGACTCAAAACCTCAATAAGCTATCATTGATTCATTTTTGCTATTTTTTTTTCAAATTCTCAAGTACAGGCATGAAAAGATTTGTTAATGACTGGATTTTCTCCCTTTTCTCAATTGGATTCTCATAATTATGAGTCTCTATAGTTATGTATTACTTAAAAAATCTACAGAATATTTTTCTTTGAATTTTATCTGACAGATTATTTCTTTCATTTTATTGCTCTCTCCTTGGTTATTTTGTTTAATTTTTGTTGTGGACTTTTGGAATAAAGAAGTAATCCCTGTGGTGAGGCATGCCTGCTACACTTACCTGTGGGTAGAAAGAGCATAGTACAGAATTATGCTGGTTCAGCGAAGTAGTAGTAGATTCTAATACCCCCGACCTCACCAGGCCCAGAAAGCTGGCTAGGTTTTTAATGCCCAGCATGACTTCTTCCCCTTGAGTGGGCCTTAAGTCCTAATATATAGCTCTTGGTTGTCAAAGCTATGTGATTGCCATTTAGTACACATTAATGCATACCCTGCCATGATGGCAGTGGCTGTGGTTCATAGGGGGGACAGCTGAGTAGAATCTCTGCATCACTTTCTTCACTTGGAAGTTTGCACAGTATTTTCTAAAACCATATAAGCTAGACTGCAGAAAAGAATATTACAGGTCATATCTCATTCTACTCCTTCAAGTCCTGTGGTCTAAGTGGTCAACGTCTTCAGCATTAAAGTCCTTCTTTTAACACCTTAGTGTCAACCAAGGACGACATCTATAGCATATATTTTTCTAGAAGTAAATAATGAAAGGCAATATGTTATAATAAAAACGCATGCAAATGTTGTCTTTCTGTGGTAAAATTTTCTTTCCTTTCACCTTTCTACTCGAAGGAGGCACTTTATGACTTCTCTTTGTGTACACAAGCTGCCAGCATAACTGATCTTTTATTTGGGGCTGCTATTAAACAAAACGATGGTTATTTGAAAATGAGAATTGTACAAGGATAACATAGATCTCCTTTAAATTTTGAGGCAAGCAGCTTATTTGGAGTATACTGCCTCAACCAAGAAGGATTTATCGCCATAAGTACATGGCAAGAAGACAACAGAAGATTTCATCATGCAACTAAGAAAGAAGTGCGAACAACACTGTATGAGTTGTTTATTTCTAGAAATTCCCATACTGTATTTTCAGGTGTCAGTTAACTAAAATCATAGATTAAAGAGAAGGATATTGTACTTCTAACTTCTGACACCTTTCATTATAATATGAATGCAACTCCTCCTGAAGCAACATTAAACATGATGATAATCGATCTATGATTACTCTAATTAACATCAAATGTGTCTATTTTTCTACTTAAGTCATAAGAAATTTTAAGATGGACTTTACATTATTTACATTACTTTCTTTTTATTCCCAGATAAAATGACTTTTTTTTCTGTCAAATAAGTAAATAAATCATTCTTTAACTACAATTGTTTTCCTGAAGTTTCTGTGTGTCCCTTATCAGTTTAGTGTAATTTCTTTCTCCTTTAGACAATCAGGAATGAGTTTCTGTCTTTCATCATTACTTGTCACCAAAAGCACCAAGCACCCTTGGCAGCACTCACTTGCTGGGATAATTCATGCAGTCATAGAGTGCAATAATCAGGAGTTATCTCTTGGTGTTGTTTTTTTAAGATACACTGTTACTCAGACGAGAAAATGCTAAAATCCTCAGTGACCTAATTTCATTACTTTGTTCCATCAAGGGTAGGTCCATGGAACACAATCTATGAGATAAATGTACAATGCCTTGGTAGTAGCATTGATTTCTTTTGTTTAGCTGTCCTTTCACAATCATAAATAAAAAGCAGAGGAATGATCTTGAGCCATTTCCACAAGTTCGTGTAATAATTTCTCATAAAATAAGAGTTTTTGTTTCTCTTCAAATTGTCTTCCTTTAGTTATAAAGAGCAAGGTAATTGGGGAAAATGTCTCTTAAGATCCTACACATATTATGTTTATAAAGAAGCTATAGTGAAGGTCTAGAGAGATGACTGAGCAAATAAGATTGCTTATTGTTCAGCTGGGTGGTGGTAGTGCATGTCTTTAATCCCAGCACTCGGGAGGCAGAGGCCAACCTAGTCTACAGAGTAAGTTCCAGGACAGGCTCCAAAGCTATACAGAGAAATCCTGTATTCAAAAACAAAAAAATAAAAAATAAATAAATAAAAAGGAAAAAGAAAAAGATTGCTTGTTGTTCTTCCAGAAGACCTATTACCAGTTCCTATCACCTCAGCAGAACCTTACATTTTTTGCATTTTCATTTTTCCTTCATTTCTTTATTTCTAGCTGTCTGTCTTCCTTCTTCCCTCCCTCCCTCCCTCTCTCCTTCCCCCGTTTCTCCCTTCCGTCCTTCATTTGCTTGTTTATTTTACGTGCCAATTACAGTTTTCCCTCCATCCTCTCTTCCTATTTCCTCCCCCAAGCTCCCTTCTAGCCCTTCCATCCGCTCCTCCTCTATCTCCACTAGAAAGGGTAAGGCCTCCCACAGGAGCCAACAAAGCATGGCATATCAAGTTGAGGCACTTAAAACACCATGAAGTTAATGTATCTCTACTTAGACTTACCAAGAACAAAGACACACATTAACTACAGTATACCTAAAGCAAGTAGGAACCATTAAAGATTCCATGCTCACTTGTATACCATTAAAAGTATATCAACAATGTTGTTTAATGTAAAACTAAAATAAAATGGACACATTACTTAAATGATGCAAAGACATGTCAATTACATGGCAGACACTAAATGTGCAATTTCCAATATCCCCACAAAGAAAATTCTAATTACATGTAATTTTATTATAAATTCTGTCAAATGGTTAAAGAAATAATGCTACTGCTCCAAGTTAACCTTTTTCATAAAATAAAGAACCAAAGGACTGGTGAGATGGTTTAGTGGGTCGAAGTACTTGCCACATAAGTCTGATGACCTAAATTCAATCCCAGGACCCAAGGAAGAAGGAAACAACCAACTCATGAAAGTTTGTCCCTGACTTTCGTGACACAATGGCCCCTGACACATCATACATAAACACATACATATTAATGACAATGAATTTTAAAGGTCACTCCCCTAAAAGGGAAAAGAAAGGGCAAGAAAATATGGTATTCTGCAATCAATAGTAGCCTCAGATCTTACAGTGGCATAAATAACACAATGTAAGCTATAATACAATATCCTTCATGAGCACAAATATGCACTTCATTGAATAAACAGAACAAAAATGATTTTAACACTGTCAAAATATATGTTCCATCATGACAAAAGCAGGGAATAGCTTCTTCCACATGGCCAAAGTCCATGGTCAAGGTACCTATGAAAATAACAGACTATGATAAGAGCTTACAAGATTGTTTAACGGAAGTTTTGTGTGACATGAGAAATTTCATAAGGAAATAAAGACTAATAAAATTCAGGAAACATTTTTCACACCATGAATCAATATGACTGAGGAAAAAGGCATATGGTTTCTTGCCATTATAATTTGGCTCTTAGATGTCATTCCAAGGCCCTGTGCTTAGGGCTTAGTGACTTACCTGTGCAAGTAGTGGAAGGAGGTAAAGCTTTAGGCAATGGAGTCCATCAAGAGGGAGTTAACTCTATGGACTAAAATGGGAGGCAGAAAATAGCCTTAAATTTTAAACAGAATGCTTTAATGTTTCTATTTCATTAGGTAAAAGACACAGCAATCGGTATGGAATTGACGACTTGAAACACAACATAGAACAAGCCAGCCTGTTGTTCTCTCTTTGCTTCGAGGCAACCAGGAGGTGAGCAACTCTACAACTTACTTTCTGGTATTATGTTCAGCCCCACTATAGACCCCAAAGTAGAAACTAAATAACTTTTTTTTTCTGAAACTTGCACTGTAGACCATGGTGACCTTGAACCCACAGAAATCTGCCTACCTCTGCCTCCCAAGTGCTGGGTTCATTTATTTTTTTTAATTTTATTGATGTTCGTTGAGCTCTACATTTTTCTCTGCTCCCCTCCTGCTTTTCCCCTCCCCTTCAACTATCCTCCAAGGTCCCCATGCTCCCAGTTTACTCAGGAGATCTTGTCTTTTTCTAATTCCCATGTAGATTAGATCTATGTATGTCTCTCTAAGGGTTCTCATTGTTGTCTAGGTTCTCTGAGATTGTGATTTGTAGACCGGTTTTCTTTGCTTTATGTTTAAAAACCACTTATGAGTGAGTACATGTGGTAATTGTCTTTCTGAGCCTGGGTTACCTTACTCAAAATGATGCTTTTTTGCTCCATCAATTTTCCTGCAAAATTCAAGATGTCTTACTTTTTTCTGCTGTGTTGTACTCCATTGTGTAAATGTACCACATTTTCCTTTTCCATTCTTCAGTGGAGGGGCATTTAGGTTGTTTCCAGGTTCTGGCTATGACAAACAATATTGCTATGAACATAGTTGAGCACATGTCCTTGTGGCACGGTTGAGCATCCTATGGATATGTACCCCAAAGTGGTATTTCTGGGTCTTGAGGAAGGTCTAAGTGCTGGGTTTAAAAGAGTGTTCCACCACTGCCCTGAGAAACTAAATACCTTTTGACTGAGACCTCTGAAGCAATGAACCCAAACCCTCAGTTCCCTCCCTTTCTTTCTCTCTCTCTCCTTTAAGTTAATGTGTTTTGGTTATTTGAAACAGCAACAAACACCCAATTAACACCCAAATATAATAATCTAGGGAGACTTAGTAAGGTCTGCTTGTTCAGATTCTGCTCCACATCTCTAGGTTTTCATAATAAGGATGAACTCATGTATAGGCCGGGCTCCTTTAAATTAACAACTTATGATGACATTTTTTTCCCCTGAGGAGAAAGCAAGAGTAATTCACCTGCTTTGAGGGTTTTCTGTCTTGAAAACACACATGTTTTGAAGTGATAAGTCTTGACCCAAGGGAAGATTAACTGAAGATCGGGTAAGGGGGTGAGGTTCAGTTTAACATTTGAAAATTGAACAAAATTGTTATTCAGACGAACAAAGTAACAAAGAATAAGGGCTAGAATATCTGAATGCTGTAAATAATTATCAGAACTGACTCAACATGCATTAATTATAAAAAAAACCCACAAAATCCTAGAAAAAATGGGGACTTTCCAAAGCAGCTTAGCAGCATGTACAGTTTCAGAAGTCATTGCATTCTCAAGTCAAACATAGAATTAAGACAGACTCTATATTTTCAATAAAGTGTAAGATGACTTACCTAACTATAATAATAAGTGGGAGAAGGAAATCAGATGTGTGCATGTTCAAAATTTAAATCAAAGCAAATATGTATATTTACACATTAAGTTACACATACTCAATTTAGGATTTCTACAAAAAAAAAAAAGAGAGACCATGCACCTAGCCTTTAACAAGGCTACATAGTAAGTCCACAGAAGCTCATTATATTCTTGCACATATGGACCAACAACTGGAAATAAAAACTCAAACATATCATTTTCATGATATCAGATATCAAGAAATATTTCATATTCCTAATAAGCATATACAAGTGTTTTAAAAAAGAAAATTACTAAGTTTTTCAAAAATAAATTGCAGAGTTGGGAAAATAAGGATATGAGTTTATCCACAGAATTCACAACAAAATGCAATGTGGTCACCCAAGATTTTAATAGACCCTGTGATGGGAAAACAGCCAGAGGTAGGTCACTCGGTCATGCTCCATGCTGGTGAGAGACCCTGTTTCAAAATAAAAGGAATGGCATAGGAATGGCACCGAACGTTTTCGTCTCACATCCATGTGCATGTATACATTTATTCACTCATGTACCTACTCACATGAACATACACACATGCACACATGTGCATACACACACACTACATATATATACATACATACACACATTTTTAGACATTAAAAAGAAGTGCAATCAACGTTTCGAAATGGCTATGCTGATAAGCATCAATGTGAATATGGTCTCTACAAACAGATGTAAAAATTCAAAATAATCATTGCAGATATTATAGTAAAATAAGTAGAAATACAAGGTACATTGCATAGAAAAATACTCACAAAAATGATTAAATTGTTGTTCAATGCTTTACAAGCAAAACACAGAATGTAAGAAAATGAGTGTGCCGCTGATGTGAAAACAAACAGGTCAATGGAGCGGAGTAACTGGTCAATTGACTCTGTAAAATTGAAAAAGGAAGAGTAGATTCTTTTTATCTCATTACACTTAAAAATTGTTTAAGAAACAACACAGTATTACTTTATAATCTGGATTCGTATCTACCCTGGGCATTTCTGTAGATCGCATACAACTAGATAAAACATTCTGAACAAGCACTCTTCCCTGATGCAGTAAGATTTCTTAGAAAAGAAAGGTCTGTTAACTTGATTAAAGTAAATTTAACATGTCAAGTATATCTACTAAAATGTATTCCATGGTGTGTATCTGTTTATATGATGGGACCATGAGGGAATTACAAAGCATGCCATCATCCTTAGGTACCTGTGAGAGTATATTATAGGAAAACAGTGACAGCATTTGCCTTCATGGTTGCGGTTCTTGAAATTTTGTGATAATCGCTTGGAAACTATATCACAGCTTTACACAATTTCAAAGATATATGGGGGTGTTTGAAACCAATTCATGGAGTGAATTTTATCTCAACACAGTTTCTGTAGCTTCTGTGAATTCTGTACTCTGGAGCCTTCCTTACAGTAACACTAAAAATCATACTTTACCTTGGCCATATGCAAACCTTTTGTGTTTATAAATTGCTGTTGTGAGGAGAAAGAGAGAGAGAGAGAGAGAGAGAGAGAGAGAGAGATTAACTGAATTTGTTTTACACAGCAAAAAATGTTTCTACTGGGATACTTGCCCCAGAGCTGTTTTGGTCAGGAGTAGCTTGGTGATCATTCAAACAATACTGGCTATAAAAACTTGGTGGTAAGAAAGATCCTATTACTGAAGACACTATATTATTTGGACACAGGGCAGAGAAAAATAAAAGTAATGCTACCTAGGAATGTTTCTGTCTAATGGTTAGCCTTCATTGTACTTTAAAGTGTTGTCTAAGCTCTTGGGAAAAGAGGACACAATCAACAGTCTTACCCAGCAGTGACACTGGGTTGGGAGTGGATGGGGAAGTAGGTATGGATACTGAAGGAGTTAGAGCGAGGACTAGGGATAAGGGCATGGATATTATCAAAATACATCATATGGAAGTGTGAAATTCACAAGTAATTGATACATATATCATTAAAATACACTTAAACTGGAAGACAAGTTGCATACCTGTAAATGAAGCACCTGGAGATGGAGGCAGGAGAACCTCAAATTATACATCTGTTTTGGTACACAGTTCAAGTGTGCCTTGAGCCATCCACTAATACCCTATCTCAATGTATATCTCTGCTATATATTTCAGTACTATAGTACATGCCTGGGCGGGAGAGATGGCTTAGTGGTTAAGAGCACTTCCTGCTCTTCCAAAGGTACTCAGTTAAACTCCCAGTAACCACATGGTGGATCACAACCATCTGTAATGAAATCTGGTGCTCTCTTGAGAAAGAGACCTTGTCAGTCCTCATCAACTTAGACGATGAAACGCAATATGGACAGTTTCAACAGAACTGCCATACACAGACTGTCCCTGCATGCTTGAGAATTACCAAGGCATAAATTTCAATCATTCATACATTCTTTCATTATTTAATTCACTCATTCAGAGTACATGCCAAGCTTGTGAAAGGCGGGTGCTTGGATCTTTACCACTATACATGCACAAAAAAATAATGCAACCTGACTTAATATTTATCCAGAGAAACCTATGAGCTGAAATTCATACAAATTAGCAAACCACTCGATGAATATAGCAACATAAAATAGATTTAAGAAATGAGGTACCTAGGCTGTAAGAACAGGGATAAAGGAATGCTTGGTGTACTGTTATCACTAAAAACTGTTAGACAAAGGCAACAAGCCAGAATGATACAAATACTTGTTTGACCATGGAAAGTACTTATTCCCCTAATGTCTCACTGGAACCAAGCAAATTAAGCTTTTTGGAATTTTCCTGAAATATAGATTTTACCAGTGCTAGCTAGATGGA
Organism: Bramus lutescens; assembly: GCA_001685075.1. Classification (NCBI taxonomy): domain Eukaryota; kingdom Metazoa; phylum Chordata; class Mammalia; order Rodentia; family Cricetidae; genus Bramus; species Bramus lutescens. The sequence continues at coordinate 42,086 of LOEQ01000610.1, read as the reverse complement.
GTCTACATTAATTCACTTTATTGGGCATCTGTCATTCTTGAGATATTTGGCTGAGGGTTAAAGTATGAAGATGAAGATGAATGAAGTAGCAAATTACAGTTCCTGTTTTCTGCAGCAACAGGAGTGAAATGCACCCTGAGCTGGAGAAGAGTTGATGAAATGTCATATAGCTGCGGAACTTTGGGTAAAAACTTTTACTATGGGACATTGGTCTTGTATCCTATAAAGATTTGTAATTTGTATTGGTTTAATAAAATGCTCATTGGCCAGTAGCCAGGCAGGAAGTATAGCTGGGGTGACCAGGATAGGAGAATTCTGGGAAGAGGAAAGGCTCGGTCTGCATTTGTCACCCAGACACAGAGGAAGCAAGATGAAAATGCCTCCCTGATGAAAGATGCCAAGTCACGTGGCTAACATAGACAAGAATTATGGGTTAATTTAAGATGTACATATTAGCAAATAAGGAGCCTGAGCTAAAAACCAACCAGTATATAATTAATGTAGGCCTCTATGAGATTCTTTGGGACTGAACAGCTGTGGGACTGGGCAAGATGGAAACCACTTTCAACAGGCTTTCTCTGGGAAATAAGTTCAGAAGTGAACTGTAAGGAAATATCACTTTGTATTTTCTTGAAACAAAACTAGAATAAGAATACTCAAGGCAAAAATAATACATTCTATAAAATCAGCTGACAGCAACTTAGTTCCCAGCTTCCCTTTTAAGTGGAGTCTGGGGCACACAGAAGTAACTCTAATGCCACCATAAATTTTATTAACAGGAATTAACTAATTTTAGTAACACAGCTTAAGGTGTAGCAGAGCAAACTTGCTCTTCCTGTGCATAACAATTACATACAGGACTTCTGGGATAGATGGAGAACTGTTACAAAATGCCGTGGAGGTGTAAATTGCTTTATTGCTCAGAGGGGAGTCATTACATGAAGAAAAAGATCAAATCTTTAATGAAAGGTAGACAGGGGTTACTAAATGGTTTTCTTCTCTTCCAGAGCTTATATTTCCTCTATTGGGAGAGAACCAATTCATATTGTATATACACAGGTATTTTCAGAGCAATTAGACAATGTCAAACAGATCCACAGTGACATTCTCGAAGCAGGCAGATATACTGATAAGGAACCATTATTCAAGATGCCAACCTCAATGCATTCCAGAGGTCCTGCGGTCAATAGGTTAAAGGTAGCAAATTATAGATAGCAACCAATAACACCTTGATGTTTCTACACCATGAATCAAGGGCTTTGTGTCCTGTAAACAGTGATGACCTTCCATCAGTGATGACCTTTTCAGATGCCTTGCACGATAGAATCATTGTGAAGATTATGACTAATGGGGATCACATAAGCTGGTTTTAGCATTACAGTATATTCTCTGTCAATTTAAAATAAAGAATTACTTTTTAGTAGATTATTGGATCTGAGAAAAATCAATGCCCTAGCCCTTGAGATGAGCATTTAAAACATTTGCTAGCATCCAAAGTCGTAGGCTTCAGACAATCTCTTCTTTATTAAAGATAGAGGGGAATATTAAATTGGGGCCAGCTAACCATGGGATGCCTTTATACTTTCAGTCTATAAGACATTTGAAGGTGCCTCCCAGTATTGGTTCAAAATAAAAGTAAAAGCTTTGACAATGTGGAACTATTCAGATTAAAGTGAGAAGCAGTCTTCCTGTTATTATTATACAGGTGTCATTGCTTTAATGAGGAATGATGACAGATTAGCAACAGGAAACACAGGCATGGTTTGAGAAACAATTGTGTGTTAGGAAGATAGCCTAGGAATGTCCATTGGGCCCACTTCTCTTGAGTTATTTAAGTCTAAGCTAGACAGTATACACTGGGAAGCATGGATCATGAGTGTCTCTCACTGAGTCGGGAGGTTGTTGAATGGCTTGGCTTGCTCAGCAGGCCATCAAGTCCCTGGGATCCACCTACATATTCCTAGCTCTGCACCCTAGTACCGGGATTGCAAGTGAGGAACACCAGGCATAATTTCTTCAGATAGTTGCTAAGACTCTTAGCTCAGGCCCTCACATGGCCATTACAAATCCTGTTGCTATTGAACCACCTCTCCAGCTCAGATTTTAAGTTTTAAACCACCAACACTTAAAGAGATCACAATTGTCAAGTATTAATTATATGAAAGGCAATATGAACTTTCTTGCTTAGTATGTTATGAGACTAGAGTTTTGGGCCTATTGCAACCCAAAGATTAGGCTTTGTGTTTTCTAAGAAATAACTAAATGAATGTATCATTTTGAAAGAATGCCATCCCATTATTCTCTATGAGACATATGTCATTGATTTTATTGTACTCTTCACATCCTAGTGATCTAAGCATAAATATAATGATGCATGTATAAATTATAGTGTATGTTAGATAAGCATCTCTTTCTTAACAGTTCAATGACTTGTTCTCTCTTACAGAATTTTTAAATAATCAGTAGCCAGTTTTTCCAAACCTACAACAACAATCTCAAGTGGTCAGTGAATTGTACTTTGAGTATTTCCAAATCATGTTTTGCTGTCTATTTGTTGTGGCTGTTTTTTTCTTTTATTGGTTTTTATTGAGCTCTACTTTTTTCTCTGCTCTCCTCCGTACCTCTCTCTTCCCCTTCAACCCTTTCCCAAGGTCTCCATGTTCTCAGTTTATTCAGAAGATCTTGTATTTTCTCTACTTCCCATGTAGATAGACCTATGTATGTCTCTCTTAGGGTTCTCACTGTTGTCTAGGTTCTCTGGGATTGTGATTTGTTCGCTGGTTTTCTTTGCCTTATCTTTAAAAACCACTTATGATCCAGTACATGTGATAATTTAGATGTGGAAGTCTTACTAGGAGATAAGTGAGAGAGGCTCTCTTGTAAATCAAGGCAAAGACAATGAAAACAATACTCGGCTCTGTAAAAAAGGCCATGAATATTTTATAATTGCTTTTGCTAAATGCAAAGTAATGTTATTGTTTCATACCTATGTAGAGATGTCATGGTTCCAGTAATGAGAAAAATTATGTGTTGATTGGAGGTTTTTTCATGGGTACTTGCAAAAAAGCCGCCTTCAGCTTTATGTAAAGTTTAAGTAGAAAACAATAAACATTTAGAAATTTAAATTTAAAGTTTGACTTTAAAATTTTTTTTTATTTGTACTTGTCTTAAAGAGATTTTGATTAGATGCATGAGGTAAAATGGCATGCTAGCAAGAGCAAACACAAGAAAAGGCTTGCCTTTGAGTCTCATAACAGGCTTTGGACTTTGTCTTTTGTTCTTTGTTGTTGTTGTTGTTTAGTTTTGAGATAGTGTGGTGTCTCATAGTGATTGTAAACTTGATAGGTCCAAGAAGCAGTGAAGATAAACACATCAGGTTTGACCTAAGTCTGTGACCATCTTGAATGGGGGGATGTGAATGCTGCCATTTCACATGATGGGCTGTCAGGGGTGGCATTAAAAGGAGAAAATGGGCTGACATATCCACACCCTGTGATGAACATCTGCCTCATGTTCCTGCCATGTCTTCTGGAAGAAGCATGGTCTACCCAAGTAAGGGACTTCTACTCACACTTTTTTTTTTAACTATAACTTAATTACCTTACAAACTAGTAGATTCCTACATGACTTCTTCATGCATTTGTGAATTGGGGTTACCTGGTCATTTCATGTCACTTCTGGTTCTGCTGTTTCCTCTGATAATAACTTTTAATTTTCCTTCAGTATTAAAGGTTTCTTACAGCCTTTTCATATGCCCTTCCTTTTGATTAAGACTTCTGCCTTCGTTTCTCCATCTATCAATCTCTTCCCTATTTGAATGCTGTGCTGCCAATACCCTCCCTTTTTGTTTTCACTTTACCTATATTTTACTATTCCCCCTCCCTTGGTGTTTTTTCCCCGATGTCTTGTTTCTAATTACCTAACTCCCACAAGTAAAGTGCTTTTCACCTCTGCTCCGTGTTAAGACCCCATCGAACTTTAGGTCCTACCTATGTGCTTCCCTATGTTTCTGCATCCATCACACGTATGTCAAGCATTTATGTAAGAACTATTTATTGTTTCTCAGAGCTGCTGCAAAACAACCTTTGCATTCTTTAAATCCCCCCTGACATTTCCTTTTTTTTTTCTTTCCTTTTTTGAGACAAGGTTTCTCTGTGTAGCCTTGGATGTCCTAGAACTGACTTTGTTGACCAGGCAGGCCTCGAACTCAGAGATTCGCCTGCCTCNCTCTGCCTCCTAAGCACAGGCATTAAAGGTGTGCGCCACCACCAGTGCCCACCGCTATGCCTTTTTTCTTAGTTATATTGTTACCTGTCATTCTTCAGAGAGCACTTCTTCATTAGCTGAGTATATCGTCTCTTACAGTATTACTGCTGGATAACTGATAAATATCAGCTTATCATTCCACATGTTGAGGTCTCAGATTGCATAAGAATGAGAAATTGAACTGGGCACCAGCAGTCAATCTGGGTCTGTGTCTTCCCCCCTCACAGTGGATATCGTGTGATAGCGGCCCTGATGGCCTGCTTATGACCTGCTTCCCTTCAGATTCAACATGACTTTTTTTTTATCTATTCCCAGCTCTGCTAGACAATCAATTCGAATAACCTACCCCCAAAACTCCAAGTTCCCTTTCTTTAATTTACTGCTCCTAATTTATTTTCTTCAATTGTCCTGAACTTAATCCAGAACAAATATTATTCTAAAATATATTGTTCTTTTGTGGGTCTTTTTATAAAGTTCTTTATCACTTCTGTATCATTAAAACCAACGCTCCATAATATTTTTATACATTTACATGACTTTCTCCTTCCCAATTGCTGACAAAAATCCCCTTCCATATTAAAAGAAACTAGTCAGTTCTGTACATAAGAGAACGCATGGGAGAAACCACACCACGATGAGCAGATTCACTTCAGAATAGAAAGTCAAATCAGACAAATTCTGAACACTGGCATCAATTTGGACACGACAGTAGAGAATACTGTTGACTAGTAAGTTCACTTCCTGACCTCAGTATGCCTCTTTCATTCCTCTAGCACATTGTCTTCCATCCTCAGCTAATGCCTTCTCTGCATACTTCTTAAAGAAAGCAGAATGAACAGATGAGAACTGGTTTATCTAAAAATACCAGCAAGTGCTGCAGCCTAAGTGCCGCCTGCCCACACACTTGTCCCTTCTGCTAGAGTGCAAGAACGTTTCTGCTGAAATTTAAATCTCGCCTCTCCACGTTTAGCTTCTATTTCTTTTTCTGTCACATTCCCAAGGACTTCCAGAGCTTCCTTTGTCTCTTGTCTCATTCAGTTGTCTTCTTTTCTCACCTTTCTCCACAAGAAACCCTTCAAATGACTCCCTGGTGCCTCTGCATGGCCTCTTCTCTTCCCTCTTTAGTTGATTCTCACAATACAGTTTTCCATGTGACTTAATTGCAATGGCTTTTATGTATCACACACACACAACACACAACACACACACACATGAGAGGTGGTAATAAGAGAAACACAGGCACATTGGATAATTTTCATCAGCATTTAACCAAACTAAACAATAAACAGTGATTATTTTCTTTTGCATTTCGGTCGCTTTGCACTTACAGCAGTCTTTTTGTTTGTTTGTTTGGTTGTTTTTTTTATTTATTTCCTTTCTTCTTCTCACTAAGTTCACTTTTTAAAACTTACATCTTGTGTGTTCCTTCAGTGAGGATTTCTTTTTTTTATTAAAAATTTCCACCTCCACCCCTCCTCCCATTTCCCTCCC
>LOEQ01000610.1:17030-34373 GCA_001685075.1 Bramus lutescens | reverse complement strand
CTCCTTCTCCTTCTCCTTCTCCTTCTCCTTCTCCTCCTCCTCCTCCTTCTTCTTTTAAGAAACAGAAAGCTTATCAGTCCAGTTTCTGAGGGATTTTTTTAAAATTTTGTTTAATGATTTTAGAGATTACACTACAGCAGTGGATCTTAACCTTCCTAATTATATTGTTGGTGCATCATAGCTGTAATTTTGCTATTGCTATGAATCATAATGTAAATATCTGATAGGCAGGATATCTGATATGTGACCTCTGTTAAAGGGTCTTTCAACCCAAAAAGGGGCCGTGACCCACAGGTTGAGAATCACTGTACTACAGTGTCACTTGTCTCTGTTGCTTCTGGGTCCATGTGAGACATTTCGTATTCAAGCCATACTTACAATTCTCTTAAAAATAATCAATTAGATACTGAAGTTTCAAAAGCATAATTTGCATTTTTTCAGAACTATGAAATACATAGGCTGAGAATAGTGCTTGAAGGCGAGGATTTGATGATAATGTGTTAGACTATAGTTCTGATGCTTAAGAATGGGTCATATGAATGAATTTAACAAATGTATATAGGATCAATATACAGAACTTCAGTAAACATTGTTATAAATAAATAACAGCTCTCTATATAAGAAAAGGATACATGCATAATTTCATGAATTAGAAGACTAAAAATCAGTCCATAGATTTAACGGCATCTCAATCCATTTCCTCTTCAACTGATTCACAATTTGTCATCTTTATTTTAAATTTGAATAAATACAAAATTCATAGCTATAAAAAATGAAAAGAAAATTGGAAGACACACATGATCTGAATTCAAGATTAATGATAAGTATAAAAAAGTCAAATAGTTAAAATAATCTATTCTATGTCTAGACATTTTTTAATGGAATAAACAGAATAGACCAATTCCTTGACACACAATGAGCAAAAGATAGTTTTATCAATAAGTTGTGTTTGAATCCTTGGTGCCTTATCTGGATGAAGATGAACAAGGAAGGAAGGGCGGTGGTCTTATCTCACAGCAGGGATGAATTATGACAGGCGTAGGTTTCTAAACATATGAGCTAAACCTTTAAAACTTTTTACTTCAAAAATGAAATAAGAACTAAAACTTGGGAAAGAATTGAAAATACAAGCTGGGTTTAAAAGTAAAGAGCATCATTTACAGAGGAAATTCAAAAGCAGAGTCCAGACTGGGAGGAAACATTTGTGCAATAGAGATATGATAAGCCTCTAAGCACACATAGACAATAATTTCACTCAGTAATGGTAGTCATTGCTACTATTATAGAAGGATCTCAGAAAAAATTGACGTAATATTTGAACAAGAATTCACCAACAAGAGAACACCCTTAGGGTAGTGAATTCAACTTCATTAGTATTTAGAGAAAGCAAAATTAAAATGGAGGTCCTCGGCAGATTTGCTCGGTGGGTAAAAAAATACCTGTTGCCTAAGAATTAGAGCCTGAATTTAGTTCCCCAAGACCCTGGTAAAAGCCACATGTGACGGTGTGCACCTGTAATCCCAGCACTGTAAAGGCAGAGGAAGGCAGATTCTGAATGAGCTGCTGGTCAGTCAATCCAGCTGAATTGTTGAGAAAAAAAAAAAAAACAGGGTGAAACAGAATAAAGAAAGAAAACCAAGGCCAGGCTTGGCTCCACACATACACAGGTTCCATGCTCTCAAACACAGGTTTCCTTATACATACATGCAACACACATACACAAGTATGTACGAACACACACAAATGCAATTCGTTTTAAAGGACTATGACTGATCTTATATTATTCTGGAGAAGCGGAACAAGTGAAGTTTCAATATGATATAAGCACATTGTAAACAGAGTTACCTTCTGTTAACAAACTTACAAGTATCCTGTGGCCCTGCATTTTACCCCTAAGTATTTAACCAAGAACAATGAAAAATAAGTTTTGATAGGATATGAACATCAAGTATCTTGTATATGTGTGTGTGTGTTCAACAAATTAAAGAACTTCTGTGATTTCCGTGAATTTGGATGTTCCTCCAAGACTATGAATATGGAGTGTGTCCACACAATCTTCTATAAAAAGGGGTTGATAAAGGATAGAGTTATGAGAGGTCTTCTCTCACAGATGTGTTAAGGTCATCGAGGGAACAGCTTAGTTATCGTGGGACTGAGGTCCTGATGAAATTTGGTAAATCCCTTCTCTAGACCTATGATGTGCTCCACCATGTTAGTATGAAGCAAAAATACTTACCAGTGATGGCTTCACCTTGACATAAGGGTTTTGGTGTCCAGAATGGGAAGGATTAGTTTCTCATTAGTTTCTGTTCAACATCAAAGACATTTTATCGTGAAAACATCACAAGCAAGCAACACTACTTGATGCATTTATATGCGTTATGAGAAAGGCCATATACATTTTTCCTGTATCCTTTCAAAGGAAAATTAGTATTCAACTGCATTTCAAAACATGGTGTTGAAAGTATTAAGTTGAAAAATGTCCATTTATCTTTTAAAATAACATTTTAAAAATTGGCTTTCATTGCACGAAATGCCAGAAAAATAACTTTTTAATCAGTATACATTAATTATTCATACTAATGAGGTTCAATGTGATATTTCAACACAAAATATAGCGCTTTCCTTTTTAAATTGCCTAGTCTGTTGTATTCTATTACAGAAATACCAAACATACTAAGATAAGTACATATTGATTTTGTTTATCTATATATGAAATATAAAAAAGAAAAATAAGGTATATGAATACTACCTAAGAATATTGAGCATGAGAAATAGCTGTAAAGAATAATGCATGAGGTAAAGGTAGACTTAAATTTTATATCCATATACACATATATGTGAATGTCATCAAAATGAATATATTTAACCATATACAAATTAAAATGAGGAAATGTTGATTTTAAAAGCAAATAAGATTTAAATTCCTTCTTTCTCTCTTAGTGTATAACTGTGATGCGTTTACTTGGTTTATGTAAAGCTTAAACATATACATTCTAATATTATATACTCATAGTTATTATAGGCTACAATACACAGAACATATATATATATATATATACCTGGTGTATACCAAGAAAATGAATGTGACCTATCACAAACTTAGTGGCTTCAATGCTTTCTTAAATGTGTTGAAAATTTAAAAAAAATATATAGTATTAGCTATTATCCCTGCTGTTAGATGATTAATGAGCTTTTATTAAGATGAACTGATGGGATTGGTATTTGTGGTATGAGAAAAAGTGTAAGGAAATAGATAATTAATAGAATGTGTGTGTGTGCATGCATTTCTTCATTTGTGTGTTTGTGAGGTATATACTCAAAAGTGTGTGATTGCTCCTGCGTATATGTGTACATAGAATATGGAGTTCAATTCTATATGTCCTTCTCTTTGTGACTTTTTTTTGGCTTTTTACTTGTTTATTTTAAAATCTGAGAGGAAGTGGGTGTTAGTGATACAGACCCATGATCCAAGCACTTAGGAGACAGAGGCAGGAGAATCGTAAGTTCAGGATCAGTTTAGACTATATAGGGAGTTTCAGGTCACAGAGGACCTGTGTATTTTCTACATAATAGAAGGACTCTATCTTTCAAAAAATCAAAAACAAAACAAAACCAAAAGATCAGAAACAGGACAGGCAGAAGGGGTGTGCAGAAATTGGACAATACAAAGAAGGATAAAGGATTAACAACTATTACATTCTCATCTCCTGATTTTATACTTCTGACCCGTAGTATGTCCATGGAGAACTCTCTTGCTGAAACAAAAGATGAAATGTTGCAGATTCTCAAAGATAAAATGAGACTTGAAGGACAGCTGGAGGCTTTGTCATTAGAAGCCCGTCAGGTAAGGGGCATTTGATTGTTGCTTAATGAGGCAAGTCTTTGAAAAGAATATCTTTTTGTGTTTTCTTTGTGTAATTTTATAGATATCCTTAAGTGTAATTCATCAGCCAAGTTGTCCATGTTACTAATTTTCTGTTCAGAGTGTGTTGGTCTTATACAAAGTTGTGTTAGTTATGTTATAACTCATTCTTCCCCTTTGTCTCTATCAGAATTTGCCAAGAGCACATCCTAAATATACCCGAGAGTCTGATAGTTTATTCCTCCTGGTGGCTTTACGTTTCTCTGATAGAGTAACAGTTTCTTTTTGTCCCCATTGGTACTTTTTGCAGCGGCTTCTGCATTTACTTTTTTTTTCTTTCTGGTTTTTTGAGACAGGGTTTCTCTGTAGCTTTGGAGTCTGTCCTGGAACTAGCTCTTGTAGACGGTGTGACTTATTGACTGGAGACAGGGGATCTTAGTGAATCTGAAGCTAGACTGGCTGACCAGGGAGCTCTATCAATATTCTTTTCCTCCACTGGTGTGGTAGTTTGAATGTAATTGATCCCCATAATCTCGTAGGTATGGCCTTGTTAGATGAAGCATGTCACTGAGGATGCAGACTTTGAGGTTTCCTGTGCTCAGGATACTGCCTACTGTCACAGTCAACTTTCTATTGTCTGCAAGATGCAGGACTCTCAACTACTACTCCATCACCACATCTACTTGCAGGCAACCATACTATCTGTCATGACTATAATGGGCTGAACCTTAAACATGTAAGCAAGTTACCCCATTTAAAAGCTTTCTTTATAAGGTTGCATGGTCATGGTGTATTTCACAGCAATAAAAACCCTAAGTCAACTGGTGACAACTTGGCTTACAGGCACCAAAGCTTACAATGGGCAGGTACTGGAGATTCAATCTCTGATCCTCACATTTATACAGTAAACAGTCTTCCATGTTGAAGCATACCTTTTTTTTTTTCCAGAAAGCAGATTTTGACTCAGAAGAAGTAACAGCATTTAAAATTTAGACTCATCCCTAATCAGAGTGAGTGACCACATCACAGCAGTGAGTTTTCTGGGTTGGTAGGCATTGAAACAAAGCTTTAGGTATCTCTTAAGGATATAAAAGAAGAGAAGCATTGATATTGCTGAGCAGGGACTTAGAATTCCTCTTATGAGAAAGCTTCTGGGAAATAAGAATAGTATAAATTTTCTTTTGTGTACAAAGTGGGCTTTTTATATTTAGAAAATGTTTACTGTAGATTTGCCTTTGAAAGAAATATTCTGCTAATAAAATTAGCATTAAAATATCCCTTGTAGAGATGATATTATTGAACTTAAAATATTTATTGTGTGTCTCACGTGTAAATGAGGTATGCCTGTCCATGTGTGTATGAATGCACTAGTGTGTGGGAATACTCTTGTGTGTGTGTGTGTGTGTGTGTGTAGACCTAAGGCTAGCACCTGTAATTTTCTTTAATCACACTCCAATTCATTCTTTGAGGCATATTCTCTCAGCCAAAGCTAGAGCTGACTGATACGACTAATCTAAGTGCCAAATTGCCCTGGAAGTCTTTTGTCTTAGTTACCTACTGTCATTATTGAAAGAAATCTGCTTTCACCTACTCAGAATTTACATGGGCTCTGGGGATCCAAACTCCAGTTTTCATGTTTGTGCTGAAAGCCCTTTATCCATAGAAACACCTTCCCTATTCCCTCAAGTAGCTGAAAACCAGAGAATTATAATGAGTTTCTAGTCTGATCTGTATTGCGACTTGCACTGCAAGTACCACAGGCCAAAAATATGCATGCATTTGCAGCATGCATTGCACTAATCACATAATAAAATAAGAGATATGCAAGAGCTCCCAACAACACAATATCATTGAATGTGCCTTTCCCAAGCTCAGAGAGAGCTTGTCACACCACGCAGTTTCTACTTTTTGAAGCTCTGAATTGCACCCTTACAGAAACTTCATGCTTGCTGCATTTAGCCTCTCAATTCAGCTTTCAGAGACTTTATTCCATCACTCAGCAGCTCATTGATGCACAGTGCTGTCATCTGAAAGCAAAACTGAAAACTTCAGTCTATTTTTCTAAGTGCTGCTCCATGTTAATGGAAGGATTTTCAAATGCCTGAAAGGAAACTATGGTGGGGTGGGGAGAATCACATCAGACAAAATTATTTTAATAAAATCTGAAGGCTTTCTAAACTCTTAGAGACAATCATGGTTATTTAACAATTAATTAATTTTGGCATATTTATTCTTATAGCTCAGGCGCATTACAACTGCAGGTATCACACATGCGTCTTTGTGGCTTTGGATAATAGTACTGCAGTCATGAATAACATAGAGTTGATTATTGTATTTTAATTTAGCTGCTCAACATTTTATATATCTGATTATTTGAGAAGGAAAGCTCCATCCTGTCAAATCACAAGACACTTGATCCTAAGCACAAGCATTACAATCAGGTGAGGAGTGGAGGCTCTTTGTTAAAGAGAATATCTAAGTAGCTACCATTCTGTCTCAGAGATTTTGGGTTTGAGTTCTAAGACTGACCCAGGACTGAGAGACAACACTCTAATGAGTTACATATTTGTTTTCAATGATGTAGTCTTAAGGGAATTAAAGACAAATTAAGAATTCGTTGTTGCTTGTTCTGAATCGCTCATGTCAGCGTTCTCACTGGCCAAACAGCCAAGCCTCCTTGGTGAGTTCCTGGCCCAAGAGATATTTACTTTTCTCCAAAAGCAAACAACAATGACAATAACAAGAGCAAAACAACTAAAATGGGTGGCTCCAGAGAAATTATCCCTTAGGTTCATTTTTGATAAATGTATGAGTGCGCTCATGTGTGCATGTACATGAACACACACAAACAGACACTCACACACACACTTGTACCCACAGACCTTCCTTCTCAATACCCATACCCACAAAAATTGTGAAAAATTCTGATTTTGGATTCAGACAAATAACTAAAAGGAACTGGAAGACGTAATCAACTAAGGTCCTATCCAGATAAGAGCCCAGTACATCACTGGCTCCCCTGAAACTTATTCAGTTCATAATCCCATCTTGAGAGATATGGGACATTTTCCCTACTGCAGCAAAACCACATTGCTTCTAAAAGTGAAACAGAGAAATGCAACCACCTTGCACTTATTACTGTTGCCACTAATGTTATGGGAAGCTGAGTGGTTGTTACACAGTTTCTCATCACAGCTTATTTCTCTCTGTTCCCATCAAATATGACTTTATTGACCCAACTGTGCTATGGTTCATTGAAAACAAAACCTATTAAGCACATTTTTATAGTACTTTCTGGAGGTTATTCTACAAGTGCATTGGATTCTATCAAATGACTCAACCAATAGCAAATTAAATAATAAAAAAGATCTACCAAAGGTTCTTATTATACTGATTATAATGCAGGAAAGTAATACTTGTTTTTTCCTCCCTTGCCCCTTGAATAAAAGTCAAGAAAAAACCCTTTTTATGACAAAAATTTTATAGGGATCTAAAATTTTAGATTAAGTGATGATACATGGTTTTTATCAGTGGGAATATTCAACCCAGATAGACCAGTGACTCAGGATGAATTAATAATACCAACCAAATGTAGCCCAATAAATCATTGAGTTTATTGGGTTCACTTATAGGAGTGTAGGTGAGGGGTGACTTACAAAAGCATCGATCAAAGGCAGCTATATCACCAACAGCCTTCCCTAGCTTGGGTGTTGACTCTCAGAGGCTGAGCTCTCTGTAGAACTTGAAGGCAGTTAAACTCTCAAAGAATCTCTTCACCACAGCAATTTTGACTACTTGTGTATAACCTTGAGGAAACATCTTATATATTTCAGGAGCTTCCATGGTTTTGTGACGACTATTTACTTCATAATTCTTTAGCTAATGTTTAACTTGCTACACAGTAGTGGGAGTGGAGAAATCTCTAGGAAGTTATCTAGATAAATATCAAAGCCTGGTTGGTATTTTATTCTTACAGTCATTATAGCTAACTAGATGATTAGGTTACATTATGTCTTATATGTCTGAAAATTATTTTACCTGTGTCAAATTCTATCTACAGAAAGAAAGAAAGAAACAAACACACAAACCAAAAAGAGTACTATTTGGGGTAATCTCTATTATCTAACAAGTTTTAAGACATGAAAGAAGTTCTTATATTTTCTAATATTCTTCTCTCTCTGAGGACAACTCAGTATAAGAGTATTTTTTAGAGAGTAAGTTAGTGACTATTTGTACTGTCACTAACAAAAAATGACACAATTTGCAAATACTGGTTACAAACAAAGTTATGAAGGAGATTTTGATTGCTTAAACATTGTACTTACTCCAGGAGCAAATATATTCACATAGTGGTCCAATCAATTCTTAAATCGATAGTCTGCCTTTGTATCCATATTCTTCCATCAAACGTGAACCTAAATGACAATGTGAGCATTTCTAATGAATATAAGCTTTTCTTTGAAAAACAGAGTATATCTTTTGCTTAAGGATGTTATTTGAACTCAAAGAGAAACTCTCTAAAGGTAAAAGGAGAAGCCCAAGAAACTTATGCTGACAAGCTGTCATTTGCAGTAGGAACTCATGATATTTAATATTTATACATCTTGGTTTACTTGTGAGATTGCTTACAGTGGGAGCAGGTGCTGTTTCTGATTTTTTTCTGCTTTGGGGACCATTTTCCTCCTATTGGGTTGCTTTACCAAACCTTAATATGAGGGAAGGTGCCCAGTATTACTGCAATTTGATATGCTGTGTTTGATTGATATATCTGCAAGGCCTTTCCTTTTCCAAAGAGAAACATAGGAGGAAAGAATGGGAGGGGGCTGGATGAAGAAGAAGGAGATCCAGAAACTGATAAGGATCTAATATATGAGAGAATAAATAAATCAAATGAAGTTGTTACTTCTCACACTTGTATAAAAGGGATGCTCAGTCTTCTGTATTGTTGCTGTTGTAATTTTGAAACAGAGTCTCATCATATAGCTAAGATTGATGGCCAGCCGAGTGATGGCTCAGAGGTTAAGAGCATTGCCTGGTCTTCCAAAGGTCCTGAGTTCAATTCCCAGCAACCACATCGTGGCTCACAACCATCTGCAATGGGGTCTGGTGCCTTCTTCTGGCCTGCAGGTATACACACAGACAGAATATTGTATACATAGAAAATAAATAAATATTTAAAAAGACTGATGAGACCTCATTGTGTAGCCCAGGTTGACCTTAAAATTGTTATCTTCCTGTCTCAGCCTATTGAACTGCGGAATTATAAGTGTACTACCAAAGAAGGCCTGAAATAATTCCTATTGTGAGTTTTAAACATAAAGTCCATCTCATCTTAGTTTTGTGATTCTTTCTTCTGTATGTTTTATACAACTCACTCTATCTTCACTTTTTTTTTACAAGAGCAAAGCTTGTATAATAGCTATGTCTTGATTTAACATTCTATAACTCTAAACTGTTTTAACTTAAAGATAGCAATATCAAAGCACAAATATTTTTACTGTCCTCCAAATGTAATATTCAATAATTATGTTATCACTCAATCACAACCTTTGTACTTAGAATATTTCACATCTTATCAAACTATAAGGTCTCTTCCTCTGATGCCACTGAACCAAAAGCTGTTCTTTGAAAACAATGAAATGGAAACCTTTTGCTTCATGAGGTGTCTTTAAAGTCAATCCCAAAGAAACAATTCCTACTTCTAAATTCTGATGGATGAATTCAGAGTTAGTAGTGAGCAGATGAAAAGTCAGTCATGAACTATCCATGACCCAGAACACACATTGTTACAGCACATACCTTTACAATCAATATAAATTGTGCTAATATCACTCTAGAAAGAAATATGAACTATATAATGACTTTTCTTTTCCAAAACCAAAGAAGCAAAAGTCTCTTAAATGCACATAGAAGACATAAATAGTATTTATCATGAGAATCTTGCTAGGTAATCATATTTAATCGGTGCAGGAGTATTGTCAGTATTCTGTCAATCATGTTTTAAATAAGCGCTGATTGGCCAGGCAGAAAGTATAGGTGGGAAAACCAGATAGGAAGTAGAAATGATGCAATGAGAACAGGAGAATTCTGGGAAGGAGAAAGTTGATTCTTCCCACTCCTGCCCAGACCACTGAAGCAGCAGGATGTGATCTGNAATGATGCAATGAGAACAGGAGAATTCTGGGAAGGAGAAAGTTGATTCTTCCCACTCCTGCCCAGACCACTGAAGCAGCAGGATGTGATCTGCCCCACTGAAAAAMGTACTGAGCCACATGGCTAACATAGATCAGAATAATGGGTTAATAATATAAGCTACAAAAGCTAATAAGTAGTGTGACCTAAATGGCCTATCAGATTTATAACTTATAGAGATCTCTGTATGATTTTCTTTGGGGCTTCTGGCTGTGGGGTACTGGGCTGGACAGAAACCCCAACAAGCCAGTCCTCATGATACATTCAATTATAAAGCAATGCATATTTGAAAAATATGGGCAGTGCAGTGATATCAGAAAACTGAGTTTAAATTCTGTCCATACTTTTAATTACAGTTATGCTATGTTAAAATGTAGTTAGTGTTCACTAGTCTCAATTAGTTGTTTTATTTATAAAATGGTCTAGTGATACTGAATGTTTCAGATAACCAGTATGAAAATTAAATTTAAATTTACATTAGCCATGAGAGGAATTAACCATTCAATGCATGCTTGTTAACTTCTTTATCAGTATAACTGAAATAAAAGTATATTAGATGCAGTAGTGAGCTACGTAATTAGCCCTAGAATTCCCAATCATTCAACTATAAATATGTATTTCGTAATATATTTCTGCTATAAATTTCAGATGTAATTTCAATATCTACTACTAAATTTCCAATTCATGTAGTTTGGAGATAGAAAACAAAAAGTTGTTGCCTATTGTTAAATTCAAGACCTCGGGTTAAAAATAAAATTACAGAGACAGAGAAAATATTTCAAGCAAGTTGTAAGTTATAGGGCTGGCTATTGCGAGATAACAGGAAGATTATCCTCCGCAGAATTTCTATACACAGGAGACACAAAAATCTCCCATGAATCATTCTATAAAAACAAAGCAACTTTCCACACTTTATAAGTAAATCTGGCATTTGAACACTTGCCTTTACTCAAGTGTAGGATATCTTTAGCCTGCCAATGAGAAGAAGCATGATACACTCTAACTTAGACTCAAACTCTTTTTGAATTCTTAGTCAACAGTGTCTAAGTCACATTATTTAGGTGGATGAAATCTTATAAAATAGTTTTCTTTACATCTATCATTTCTTACCATGGAGGTTGTTTATTGCTGTAGTCAGTCTTCAATTCTTAGCTTATTTCCCCATAAAGTGAAATTTGCTCCCGGTTTGATCCTGCTATGAATCATAACACTATATTTGCAAACTCCTAGGGCTATTGTCCACTCACTTTGTAATGATGCTTTACAATAAGACAGATTTGGGGGGCAAGAAATCCTTAACTACGTCAGTCAGTGTCTTCAGGCAGTAAATCAACCATGATCATTTGTCTCTGGTAATCTTGTATGAAAGCTTCGTGTAGGTTCTTAAACCAACAATTGTTCTCATTTGTGACACCTGGTAAAAGATAAATTGTAATAAATGAGTTGCAATTCATGACACATCTTAGTGATATAGTTTACTTGTTTGTAAGTGGATCCATTTGTCTTTTAGGACTGCCACAGCAGAGTACCACAGACGAGATGTCTTAACAGAACTTTATTGACTTCACAGACTTGGCGTATGGCAACCAGTGTCAAAATACCAGTAGGCCTGGTTAATTCCAAGGCCCTCAGGGAGAGTCTATTATTACATAATCCCTGCTACCCAAAGGTGGAAAGCTTCTCTTTGTCTCTTCATAGAAACCTGTCTTTGTCCACATTTCTTCTTTCCAGGTCATGGTGTATTAAAGTCCATTTTAACTTTGTTACTGCTATGAAGCCGTTGTATAAAGTTTTTGTTTTGTTGTCGAGCTCTAAGATGTTACCGCATAATCTGTACATAATTTTCTTCTACAGATAGACAGCTGTCAATTCTCTTTACCTACTCAATTAGTTCCTTTCCTTTTCTTAATAACGTTCTTGAGGTACAAAATTTTATAATTTTGGTGGCCTGTCTCCTTTTACTGTTTGGGTTTTGGTATCATCTAAAAATTAACCTCATCACAGGGAAGGAAAAACATGCTCCATTTTAAGACTTTTAGTTAAAGCTTATATTTTTGTCTCTGAATCACTTTGAGTTTATTTTATACAGGATGGAATTAAGGAAGACTGGCTATGCTTTCACATATGTCATTCCGTTTTCACGGTGTTATCTATTCAAAGAACTGTGCTTTTCTGTTGAAATTTAAACACTCTTGTCCAAAGTCACTTGATAATTAATTAAAAGCCTATTTGCTGAAAACTAAATTCCATTTATTTGAGTTCTAAGTTTGCCCAACTTCCACCATCACACCTTCTTAATTACTTCAAATATTCAATAAATTGTACAGTCACCAAGAATAAGTTGTTCAACTGTGTTCTTTTTAAAGATTGCACTGATTTTTCTTAATTTCTTGCATTTTCATATAAATCTTATAAATTTTAAATAAAATTCTAGTTTTACAAATAAACTTTGGATTTTGATAGGAATTGCATTGAGTCTGGAAATCAATTTGTGAAATAAAGCCTTCTTTTATTCTACTCCAGCCCCAAAATATGAAATGCTAAACTATGCTTTTAAAAATGCTAATCTTTTGCTATAATAGTTAACAATTATGTTTATCTTACTGTCTTTCAATTATTTTTCTAAAGTTGTTTCTCTATATTTCCTCTTTATTCTATTGTAAATAAAAAATTTATTGAGTTCTATTTTGTATTTCCCATTGTTGCCTTCTAAATTAAATTTAAATTTGCGTTTATTGAATGTTTACCAGGAAGCCCTGGCATGCCATTTAATAATTTTCCAATGGTTTCTTGCACATGATCATATGCTTTACAAGTAGAAAAATTTACAATCCAGGATTTTTTCTTATTATTGTCTGTATTTCTTGTGTAGATTTAAGTAAAGTAGTGAATGGAAATTTAGAGAAAACACATTTTTGCCTTGTTCTTTATTTTGGAGGTAGACATGAAGTTCAGCACTGTGCAGGATGTTAGATCTGGGATTTTAGTAGATGTCGACTATTATTAACTTTTCCAGCTATGACTACATGAAAGGGAAGAATTGTGTGGAGGGAGTGATTATCAAGGGAGAATCATGATTTCATGTTTTCGCCCATATTGAAAAGTAGGACATGCTGAAGTAGATCATTTCACAAGGACTCAGAGAAGAAAGGACCCATTTAAAGTCTAGGGTAGGGAAAAATTTCAGCACATGTCCCCAGTGGCTCACATACACAAACCAGTATTCACTTACTATTGCCCACAATCTCCTAACAATATCATTATATTATGAACACATTGAGATTTAACTTGATTATATCAGAGCCCTCAGGGTACAATTCTTAACGGAATCATCACTATAGACACACCTAGTTGTTCTTTATTGTTCTCTTAGGCATTTAATACAGTCAAGTTGACAGACTAGATGAACAATCATTCTGATTCCTTTTCTCAAATTTAATTATTTTCTGAAGGCCTCATCTCCTGATACCATTACATGGGATGCAGACATTTAATATAAATTCTGAGAGGGGAGTGCACATACTTTTAGTTCATAACTCAAGGAATTGCATTCTTCTCAATTAATTTATTCTTTTTCAGGAATTGGTTTCAATACATTTTTGTCTTCTTGTTTTATAATTCTGCCTGGGTCTATTGTTTTAACTCTAGAGTGCTCAGAGAACTGGTGGTTCTAATTGTTTAAGAAAAAGGACAGCCTATACCCATGTGTTTTCCAGAAAATTCTTTTCCCCGAGCACTCCGAGCAGTCACCAAGGACATCTAAGGAAAACTTCATTTCCTATAATTTGCTTCCATCCGCTAGCACTTACATTCTTTCTGCCTCCTCTTCAGCCATGTACCATGAAATTGGGGAAGGGCTGACATAGACTTCCTATTTGGGGCTGAGCACTCAGCAGTCATCTGTTCTCAGCACTTTGACCAGCTATGAGTCCGCATCACCCATCTACCACTGTGCTCTAGATATTTTAAGGGGACTGGACGAAACACACAGGAACAGCCATCGGAGTACGTACCATACGAAGGATATTCATCAGCAAATAAAGAGATACAGCGTGAGGCTGTCTTACCTTTATTTTCACAAGAAATCTCACTTGCTTCAGAGATGTGACAAGCATGACAGGCGTATATTTGAAACTCATTGTGCTTCCTTACTGAACTTTAGTCCTGTTTCCTCAATGGTATCCCCCATGTGACTCAGTAAGTGTGTCTTTGGTGTTCATCATCTCCAATTCCCTTTCTTTCTCCTGTGCTTCTGCTATTTATTTTTTTCAGTGTGAGTCCTCCTCTTTGTTCCATGCTTACCAAATCTCGCTCTGAATCTCTCAAAATATTTGTTGATTTTAAGAAAGTAACCTTAGGTGTTCAATTTCCAGACATATCTTTATTTTAATAGAGAACTCGTTGGAGAGTGAAAATAATTCAGCCTATGGGAAATGAATTACAATGGAGTATTCCAAGCATCATATCAAATGGTGGAGAAAAGGCATCTGGAATGAGAGTTTTTTAAGCTGTTGGAAAGCACACTCAGTGTCCATCCTACTGGTTAGGGGGTTACACCAATGACTCACTTTGAGGTTCACTGACATTCAGGGATTCTGGATTAAGGCATAGCCTCCTCTCATACAGAAAAATACAATAAATAAATTATGAATCAGGGAAAAGTCTTAGGAGTCAAAAACATACATTTAACAGAGTAATAATTGAAAAAATCTTACCCTGCTATGTAGTCTTTAATGAAAATATGTCCAATAGCTCTCAAATGTGTGGTAAATGGGGAAAAAAAACATAACAAAATTTGTAGACTCCCAGGGATCCTCTGTCTCGGTCTCCTCAGGGTTAGAGTCGCAAGCATGTGCCATCATGCCCAGATTTTTACATGGGTCCCAACACTTCATGTCCTCATACTTGCAGAGCAAGAATTTTGCCACTGTAGCAACTGAACCACTTTCCCAGTCCCGTTCTTTGCTTTTTGAGACAGTGTCTTATTATGTAACTAAAGCTGGTCTGGAACACACTTTGTAGCTCAGGCTGGCCTCAAACTAGCAATTATCCTATCTCTGTTACTTTATTGCTGAGTATTGGGATTGCAAATGTGCTCTACTGCCTCTACCCAAATTTATCTAAGATTTAGTTCTTTAACATGTTTGCTTGCTTGCTTGCTTGTTTTTCAGTGCTGAAGACCAAGCTCAATGTCAGGTACATGCTAAGCAATCATTCTACTACCAAGATGAACCAAGCCTCAAACTTTAATTCTTAATATAATTAAATTTATTTGTTATATTTTAAATTAATTTTTTGAGAATCAAATCTTTGCTCTTAAGGATAAAATAAGCAGTACTCCCATCAAAGTCAATGATTGTTTCATTTGTGTATTTGTTTTTGAGGCAACATCTTATCTATTGCAGGCTGTTCTCCAACTTTCTATGAAGAAGAGATGACCTTGAACTCATGTTCCTCCTGCCACCAGTTCCAAACTGTTGGAACTGCTGGTGTTTGTGCTAACACATGATTTTATGAGGTGCTAAGGGTCAAGCCTAGGGCATTTTACATAGTATATTTTTCTTTCTCAAAATTTAGTACTTTCACAATGACTGCAATTGTATGACCATGACATTGAGAACTCAAGTTTTTCAAAGGCAGCAGCAACCTTCACTTAGAGAACTTTCTGGTCAGATGACTAAAAGTACTTAACACAAGATTTTAAGACAACAATTTCAAGAAATCTCAAAACAATACAACAATCAACATAAGCTTAGCATGAACCAGTCAATGTAGAAAATTGGAATTCCGTGCTAAGGTGATAAGTCAGCTTCTCAGATTTGATCAGTTTTATGAGATAAATGAAGCCCAGGACTTTTAGGGTTTAATTAGGAAATTCTCTTTTGATTCATAGAACAGATTAGAAAGTCTCATTCATTAAATCCCAGCATTCCCTGTTTTAAACATATGGCAAGGCTGAGTGAGCACTTGGACTATGCCACAGTTCTAAAATTGAGTACTGTAAACCACCCGATCTATCAAGATGTAGGTTTTGTTTCCTGAATAGTTTCTGCTTTATTCTGTAATGATGTTTCTGACTGTACGATAGTCTTATTTCCACATCTGACTACCTTTATTAACTTAGCTAAATCTTCAAAAGTAGGATGTGGGGTCCTGAAGGTATGTGATATTTTAATTCTCTTCCAGTTTTCACCTGGAGGCATTGCATCATATTTTTTTCCTTCTTTCTGTTTTTTTTTCATGTTTTCTTTCAAAGAGTCAGAATTTGTGGTGAACTCATGAGGCCATGTATCCTACCTTGATCTTATTGTGGAGTGCCTCTTGGCTTCTGAGGAAACACCACTGGAGAATAGAGAGAGATGCTGGCCTAAAGCAAGCCCCATAAATGGACACGCATGTCCATCTGGTTTAGATAGCACCATTAGACTGTCGACAGAGATGTTATTAAACGCAGACAAGAGGAGGCATCAAGGGGATTTTCTTCCCTTAGATGTGACTAAAACAAGAAAAGAAGCAAGCTGCCTATTTCTTGCTTTAAGGAACGTTAGCAGCAGAATGGGAAAGATTTGAAGGAATTTCTCAGCTGCAAAATTTCACTCAAGGGACTATTTCTTTGAGTCGACTCTGGCTACTTAAATTGAAAATGAAATTAAGCATTTTCAGAGAATTTTCTATACCTCCCCTGCTGGTAGCTCCCCAATGCCTGTACTAACAAATGAGGAGCCTGGTAAAATGTGGCCTTCAAAAGCTTGCTACCATTTCTCCTCCCTTCAAGGGACAGTGGCTATTCATTAAATTTTACGCAAGTCTGTCACATATATTTTTTCTCCTATGATACATTTTAAATTTATTAAAAAATACTTTAAAACACTTAATAGTTACGAAAAGTAAAAATGACTCAGCTGAAATAGTTAAATTCTGACACTGTATCGGGAATGAGGCAGAGGCCTGGGATTAGTGACAAACAATATTTAATTGTGTGCCTCAGTTTCTATCTAATTGTGATTTGAGAAAATTATCTCATTTAATTTTTTCCAGATGCCCTCATGGATCTCAGAATGTCCCCTGTTTGACTGGAGATATTTATGTACATAGAGGAAATGTTTTAAGAGATGCTACTGTCCAGCCTGGCAGCAGTGGCGTACACGTTTAATCCCAGCAGAGGAGGCAGACGTATCTCTGTGAGTTCGAGGCCAACCTCATCTACAAGAGCTAGTTCCAGGGCAGGCTCAAAAAAGAGAGAGAGAGAGAGGGAGAGAGAGAGAGAGAGAGAGAGAGAGAGAGAG
>LOEQ01000610.1:679-13395 GCA_001685075.1 Bramus lutescens | reverse complement strand
GTGATAATTGTCTTTCTGGGTCTGGGTTACCTCACTCCAAATGATGTTTTCTAGTTCCATCCATTTTCCTGAAAAATTCAAGATGTCGTTATTTTTTTCTGCTGTGTAACTATTTTTAAAGGACACCTTTCCATTTCCTTAATGTCTCAACACCAGGACTCCATATATTGTTGAAGTCCTTCTCCTCCAGGGGCTTCTTCTGCACCTCTCAGGTCCCCCTCTGAATCCTAACAGAAAAGACAAGGCCATTAATATTGGCATCCTAGTTGCTGCCAAGTGACCAAAAAAGACCAAACCAGCATTTATAGCATTATGGGCTGGCTGCAATGGCCACGGGAAATCATGGAATACATATTTATCACAGGGCACTCAAGAGGTTTTTCATGAGAGCACTGGTTTAAAAGCTATTTTAAATTTTATCATATAATGTGTCAATCCATGTGACAGTTCACGTTTAAATACTAATTGATGGGGTACACTCTTAGGAAATGTTATTATTCATGTTGGCTAATTCACAGCTAACCAGGTGGCACAAATTCAGATTATATGTTCAATTACTTTAGAATGCTGTTTGTCTTCAGTTTCTGTCACCAGCCAAATGTTTCTTAGTCACATATGTGTAATGATTTTTTATGGCGATTATGGGGCTATAAATCATTATGATTTTGACCTTCTACAACAAGTTTTCCCTGCCTAATATCACTTAAATCATAAATTTATAGTTTTCAACTACCAGCAAATAATGTTATAAGCTAATACTTTAAATTTTTTTATTTAATTTCTACAAATATATATATAATTCAAATTTAAAGCATGGGGCAAAGCCATGTTCTCTGCAATAAATTTAATCAGCATGAAAGTGGATACAATGTCATGTGAAACACTGCAGAATTATCTCCATCTTCTTCAAGATTTTTTGCTTGGGATAATAAAAGACATTTTTCCATAAAAAATCTTCCTCTGTAAAAAGGCGAGAGATAATTTTTATTATAATTTCCTTCCAGAAATACCAACCTCACTGACATTTCACTTCACCTTTTAACTATGAATTCAGGTCTTAGCAGTGAGGCTTTGAAAATATTCTGTTTGAGTGGAAAATTTGCCTGCAATGCTGAATGTATTACCATGCCTTGGGCAACAGCTCCCTCTATGCTCCATCACCCAGATAATGACTGTGTCTTCAGCAATACTGTGGCACTTTGTTTAGTCACAAATACTCTTTTAGAAACAACACTAAGGTGATTCAGAACATTAGCAGTAGAGATTTCTGGTTGCTGTTATTTTTTATTCAAAAATGCCTCTTATAGTTTAAACACGTTTTCTGTTATTTGATTTTTAGTTTTGAATTACTCAATACTAATGTTAACTATATCTCATACACACAATTAGGTATTAACATAATAAAGAACTGGGGTCAAAAGGCAGACAGGGTGAAGCACAATCGTATACAGGATAAATTTCTTTGTAAGTGAAATCGTGGATTTCTAGTTGTGTTGATGTTTTGCTAATAGGAAAATATTAAGCTGGCTAGAAATTTTGAAATAAAGTGCAATAATGGGAATACTTTTTAAAGGGGAAATAAAGAGTATTTGCCAGTAGGGAGAATGAACTGAGGATTCACTCACACTGGCAGCATCTAACACGACTAAGAAATTACAAAAGACTTGCAGTGTTGTGTGGGGAGCTGCATGAAAACAATGTGAAGTTCCACAGCTGGCTTTGCTTCTGTTCAGGGAGAGCAGAATCACAGCAACCAAAGAGCCAACTTACTCCTTATCTGACAGCGACATCATTCAATCCTGTGGATTTAAGATGCACCACTGGAATCTTCAAAACCATAGTCCTAAAAGTCACATGGGCAGCATATAAGACAGAAGAACTTTCCAATTATGTTACTATTCTTCCTTGAGTAAAAAGTCCCTAAGTTTCCTTGTAATGGATGTTTTATTGAAACTGGCGTGTAATAATTGTATATGAAGAGTTCTTGTATACAAATGTAGGCTTTCTGGAATTTACAGGTAAATTTGTGCCTTCATATAAAATTTATAACCCAATATCTTTCAAGAACCTCCTAAGGAAGAAATGTAAAGATACAGTGGGGGGCCGGGGGTGAAAGGGAGAGAGAGAAAGGTATTATCAAGAGGGACAAGAATAAAGTGTATTGTAAAAAGCAAATATTTGTAACCACACTGAAGACAAATTAGTACACGCAGTTTCTTATTCAAATTATTTCTACAAACATCTAACTGAATTGAATATTTTTTATTTTACATCATCATCAGAACTCCTAGAGCTAAATCTACAGGTGGTTGTGAGTGCCGTATCCGGGTGCTGAGAACTAAAATAGGGCCCTTTGCAAGAGAAATGTTTGCCCTTAACCACTATGTCATCACTCCAGGCCTATCTCTTTCTCTACTTTTATAACTAAGAAATATGTAAATTTGTTCAGTTTATTGCAAACTTGAAATAAAACTTCCAAGATTTTGATCTATCTTTTTTAGTATTTATTTTATTTTTATATGTATGAGTGTTTTATTTGTATGTATCTATTTGCATGACATATGTATGTCCCTGGTGACTGCAGAGTCCAGAAAAGGGCATCAAACCCTCTGGAATGGGAGTTACAGATGATTATTAAGCCATTGTTTTTGTGCTAAGAATCAAACATGGGTCCTCTACTGGTGTAACCAGTACTGTTAACTAGTCATTTCTCAAGTCTCAAAAGAGATGTTGCTCTTAAATTTCTTGTGACATTGCCTCCTTGTTCTTGTGACACCGTCTCATTTTCTATTTAAAGTAGCTCCTAAACAGGGTACACATATAATATATAATATATGGTCTATGTAAAATATCACCCTAATATGAAATATAATTTTATCAATTATTTTCTGCATAAATTCATTATTTAAACAAAATTGTTCTAGAGAACAAGATGTTTGTCAAAATGCTCAATAAAGTTCCTAAGGACTGTCATATAAAAATGAGTTTCACAAGTAAAAAACTATATTCCCATGACCTAGAACAGGAAATATAAATACATATGTATATGCACAGCAGAAATGCAAAGCACAAATATACACATACAAATGCCGAGATGATAGGGAGGGAGAGAAATAAAAAGAGAGAGAGAGAAAGCTTTTAGAATTTAAAAATATGTTTTATCTCAATGTTTACCAAAATGATTATTGAAGCCTCTCTTTTTGTAAGAACCTATAAAAACTGGATAAATTAAAAAAAATATTTTAAGTTACTGTTCACCATTGCCCATGGAAAAGAATAAGTGGTATCTACAAATTCTAGAGAACAATCAAAATTTTTGTAAGGGAACATGATAGTTCATATGTCATTAAAGAATAGCATATAATTTCATTTTCAAACATTAATTATAATGACTATTGTTAGGGAATAGAAACTACCAATGATTAAAAAAATGAGAGAAAATTGTTTACTTTAAATTCTATTTCTGTGTTTTATATATGCATTTTTACTTGTTAAATAAAAAAAGCTTTTTAAAGTAATATTTTTTTTAACTGGAGAACTGGACTTGGGTGTTTTCCCCCTAAAGAGTTAAAGCGACACTGCTGAAAAGAATAGAACTCAAAATGAAGTCAGAAAGTAGATGGCATTGTCAGGGATTTGAAGCTACATCTGCTTGTATGTAAGATTACAACAACAAAGCAAAATTAAGTCTAAAAACACTTAGTGTGCATGAATCTGAAAAATATTCTTCCCCATAATCTGAAACAATTGGCGCTTTGTAATTAAAGAAGATAATTCAATACAGACCAATTTAAGGAATGGGTTTTTTTCCACAAGTAGAAACTGTCATCTCCCCAACAATAAAAAAATATAGAATCATAGCATTGCAGAAAAATTCAGAATACCATTTTTCATGCACTGTCACTAAAAACCAAAGCATAACTTCACTGCAAAACACATTAAGGTGTATGTTAGATTTTGTATTTCTCACCTTCATTTCGTTAATGTTTAACATTCTACCAAAGCATGTTTTCACTTGTTTGGATCCTGAGATTTGCTCAAGAAACTCCCTTGCCCATAATAACTTTATCCACATTTAATGATTCTGTTAGCAGTATACTAACCCTTCCAGGCTCAAAAAAATTAAATCTCATAGCATTATAATAATATTCATTTATTATATATGCTATCATCAGATACCCAAGACTGACATTACCTAGAAATCCTCCTCTCTTTGCTTCCAATGTGCTAGGATTACGTATGTGTTTCACTGTCCCTAGCTATGTGTATGTGATGGTTTGAATCGTGACTTGTCACATAGGTCCATGTGATTGAATACTTGGTATCCAGTTGGTGGAACCGTTTGCCAAGGACAAGGAGTTATGACTTTGTTGAAGGATGTGCACTCATCACTGGAGATACGCTTTTAGGTTCAAACAGATTCACGGCATTCTCAGTGTTCTCCCTGTCTCCTGCTTCTGGTTCAAGATGTAAGTTCTCAGCTGTTCCTGCTATCATGTCATTCCTTTGCCATCATGGACTGTAATTCCCTGGAACCAGAAGTCCAATGAAATGCTTTATTTTATAAGTTGACTTGGTCATGGGGTTTTATCACAGCAATGGAAAAGTAAATAAGACACTCCATGAAGGTAGTGGTTCAACTTTTGTCCTAGTACTCTGGATTTTGAGTGTTATAATACAGATGACATAGAATTTCAGCTGCTAGGGTAGAGAAGTATTGCCACTGTCAGAGAAATGCCCTTTTTGGGGTTGATGGCTGGAACAAAGAAGTTCCAATACAGACAATAGCATTTAAATTTTTGCTCTGGTAGAGCAAATGATCATAGGGTAAAAGTTCATCCTACGACCCAAAGAAACATTGAGCAGCAACATATGAAAGGAATTGAGGACAGTTATAGTTGATAACAAACAAAATAGGGTCTTATGGTCACTGCATTATAATAGAACAAGTAGGAGCTGAAGAAATAGCTCCGTAGTCAAGAACAATTGTTCTTGTAAATGACTCGATTGTTTTGTTTTGCTTTGTTTTGATTTTTGCCTGACACCCCCACCCAGGGCCAATGTTGCAAAGCTTGCAACTCCCTGTAACTCTAGGGAATCCAAGGCACTCTTTTGGCCTCTTTTGGCATACATACATGTGAGTATGCTCACACACACACACACACACACACACACACCACATGCGTAAGTAAAACTAAATCTTTAAATAATAGAACAAGATAATCATATCTTGCTATCCTGTTTTTATTCAGTCCTCTAATGAAATACATAATCCCAGAGATCAAGGAGATGTTTTAGGCAGATAAAGCTCACCAGTATGCATATGGATGTATGCAAATATGCACAGTCAATAATCAATTATCAAGAGCCCATTTCCATCTCAGCATGACAGATATGTTGAATAGTGAACAGTCAGTTACCTACAAGAAAATCTTTTATTTAAACTGTTATTAATATTAACTAACAGAACAAGTCTTGAATTAGCTTAGTTTATTGTCAGAAGATTTAGAAATCTTTTGAACAGATACTATTTTTCACGAGTCCAAGTTGTTTCAGGCTTGGTTCTAAATCCCTAGCTCCAATTATTTTTAAATAAATATTTCTTGACAAATATCAGTATTCTTCCATTTTCAGTGTGAGGAAACTTGAATGGCCTGTTGAAAACTCAATCACAGCTCTTAAATCTGGAACCGTTACATATAAATGCTAATGTAGAAATTTATGAATTGTATTCTGGGGTTACTATTTTAAGTGACATTTCAATTGCAGACATGTGTTTCTTTGCCTGTCTGACCTGAGAATAGTCATGATTCTAAGAAAAACAATTTGTAAAATGCCTCAAAGCAGGTATATGGAAATGTTCAACATTTTGAGTTTAT
This sequence comes from Bramus lutescens, assembly GCA_001685075.1. NCBI lineage: Eukaryota > Metazoa > Chordata > Mammalia > Rodentia > Cricetidae > Bramus > Bramus lutescens. Next base: position 7,516 of record LOEQ01000610.1, on the reverse strand, counting down.
GCTTAAATAATAAAAAATATATAAATAAAAAGGAATCCTGGAGGCTGTAGAGATAGCTCATCATCTAAAATTACATGATGCACTTGCAGAGGACTTAAGTTCAGTTTACAGCACACATAATGATAAAATAGAAATAAATATAAGGAAAGGGAATATGATAAAATTTTATAAGTAAAGCTAATTTTTGTTTGCAAAACTTTAAAATTAAAATATTTTTGTATAAAATTTCCCCTCTATCTTCTCCCTCCAACTGTCTACATAATGACCCTTCAAATTAATTGATTAAATATAAGTGAGTATATATGTGCATATATTTATATATGCATGAATGAATAAATAAAGGCAGATGTATCTAGTGTTGTTTTATATANATTTCAGAGCTGACCACTTAGTATCTGATAACCTAACAGAGGAGTCAGACCTGGGAAAGACTAATTTGCCTTCACCTGGAAGTTGTTAATTGACTATAATTCTTTGTCTAAGGGAGGGGCTCCATGAGAGTCCACCTTCCATGTTAGCAAATCTTCTGATGTCGTTGTCATTACTTAAGTAACTGTCGGTAACCATTTTGTTAAATTTTCCATGTCATTTCTGGGAGGCACAGTCTCATAGCAAACCTCTCCTGTCCTTTAGCCCTAGTCTTTCTCTTCCCCGAGCCTCATAAGGGAGAGAAATGTTGAAGATTCAACCACTGGGGCTGGGTACCTCATAGTCTGTTGTTCACCTTATTTTGATGACGTGGTTTTCTGTAATGGTCCCTGACTGCTGAAACTTTTTACACTCTCTTCCCCTCCCCACTCAGGAAAACTCTGCAGTGAAATAGAAGATTTTAGGAATATTTGTAAATCATGAACAATATCAATCCTTTCTTATTTTTCCCTTAAATGATTTTCTTTTATTATGTTGAGAGTTATAATACATTTTGTAAGTATTTGGCAGCTGTCTGATATAAATTTAAAAGAGACGTGATGAAATTAAAGTAACATTAATTGTCCCGCGGTTTTACTTGATAGTTATTGATCAGTAAGAGACAATAGGGAACTGTCATGGAAATTAGAAAGAATTTGCTAACCCCTCCTTGGTGGCACTGGTGCAGATATGATCTGTCTTCAGTCCAGTAGATGCAACAGCACAGAAATGAAGTCAGGGAAGAAGCTGACCCTGAACTTCTCAATGTGCATCTTCCACTTTGACTTACTCGAGAGAGGAGCAGAGTTTTCCTAGACAACAGAGAAAAAGGATATACGTGAGCCATAATTGTCTTCAGTGAAGTGATTTTCAGAGTTCTCTCCCAGAGACACATGTAGCTGAGCCCTTTCCGGATACTTCCTCACACAAGTCTCAGGACACAATATGGGTGAAACCAAAGTCAAGGTGGCAACCTAAGATTCAATGGATGTCTTTAGTTGCAACCTAATATTCAAATGAAATTAAAGTGTTTAACAAAAATGGCTGTGTCATGCTACTTAAACTTTAAAAAGTGAGCTTGAACAACCAAAAGAAGCCAAACTAGAAAGCTACAAGTAGAGCTCTAATGACTACATGAATTGTGAACAGCCCAGTTTCCTTCTCTCAGACTGTTTTTACAAAACATCTCTACGCCTGAAATATCACCTAAAACCAAACTGAAAAAGTCATGTAAGAATTGTTGAGATTTCCTCTCAGCAGCTTAGAAGCGATGATTCAGATAGGCACAGGCGTAAGTGGATTGAAGAACATACTTCACTTTTAAAATTGATAAAAAGGAAATAAAAAAACAGACATAAAATAAGTGAATGCAGGATGCATTTCTAGAATTTCCAGAGATAAAAAGAGCCTTTATTCTTCATGTGAGGCTGAAAGCATGCTTTATATTAGACATTTTATTCTAAGAGCTAGGTTTTATAGTCGAAGTGACTTGAACCTTACATCAAGAGGAAATGGATGTTAGACTAGATTTGGAGGTAAGGTGGTGAGGTTGTTGATGGAATGATATCTTCGTTTTTGTCTTTGCAGCTATTTAGATCAGAGATCATCAATAGTACTTTATTGGTCTTCCTCTTCTGCCATTATCTAGGACATTTAAGGCATCACCAAATATTATCAAAGCTATGTCCAAAATAAATCCTTGCTGCTGAGTGCCGTGGCACCTGCTTTTAATCCCACAATAAGGAGGCAGAGGTCAGCAGATCTCTTCCTGTGAGAGGCTAGCCTGTGTTCTACACAGTAAATTCCAGGCCAACCAGGGAAACATAGTGTGACCCCATCTCAAAAACCAACCAACCAATCTTATAATGTCTTATCACAAGTAGAGCTGATATTTCAGGCATGGGAGTAGAACCAGATTATGAAAGCTCAAGTCTCTCTCTCTGTGTCTCTGTCTCTCTGTCTCTTTCTCTCTCTGTCTCTCTCTCTCTCTGTCTGTGCCTCTCTCTCTGTGATTCATTGCCACTAGTGAGGTGTCTCCCCCTGAAGCTTCCACAAACTCTCAGAACAATTCCAGCTGAAGTCTAGTGTTCAAATACTTGCCCGTACGAGACAAGTAACAAACTGCAAGTGTATATGTCAATGAAGTGTGTTTTTATGTTAAGTGAATTTAGACAGTTGGACAGTCTTACAACATTCATCACAGTCACAATATTGGACATATTTATAGACTGCAATGCCCCCTTCACCATCTGAGGCATAGTCATTTCCTCTCTTCTTAGATCATGGCGAAACTTTACAGTCTGGACCTACTGCCTTTATCTCATTAGACTACAAATGTCTTGAATTTTGTGCCTGCTTTTTTACTTACTTGATAGGTATAACATTAATCTGTATTGTGCTATCAATCAGACATACATTCCTTTTTATGGGTATCACCATATGCATGTAGCACTTTTAAAATTTTGTTGATGGACATTTGAAAACTCTCTATTCACAGCTGTTACAAGTATCATTTCCCATCCATGTATGAGTCTTCATATGGATTTAAGACTTATTTCCTTTCCTGGAGTAGCACTGCTTTCCTCCATGAAATATTTAACATTAAAGAATCGTAATTGTCTTTCAAAGAGATTGTAAGAGTTTGTATCTGCACTAAGTGTCAGGAACTGTTAGGGTTTTTGACACTCTCCCATCTACTGGGTATTTTAAGCATTTTCATCTCTCTCTGTCCGTTAAATATGGGAAGTGCCTCGTGATGGATTTGAATCTGTATTTTGTAATTCCCAGGCATCTATTGTCCTGTGAGAAGTATCGCTCAAACTTCTTGACAGTGCTAGTAGTTAGGGATATAATTGGCACAAAGCCTTCCATTTTATTATTAAGTTCCTCTGCTTATGTCTTACATCTGCTTTAGAGATTTCTTTTGAAGATATGAAATTGATAAAGTCAAAGTCATGACTTTTCTTTAGAAGTCTGGTCTTTTGTGTCATTTCAAAAATTTCTCATATACTGCAGTAGCATAGTAGCTTCTTTAATTTTTTCTTATTTGTTTGATAATTCTAGTTACATGTATACATATACATAATCTACCTTAATATATGAACATTTTAGGTGAGGTGCCGGTTTATTTAATTTCACCTTCTGTGAATATTCACTTTTTACAAAACCACTTATTAAAATGTTGATATTTTTCTCAAATAATTCCCTAGGGGTTAGTTATGGTTTGAACATGAAATATCACTCCCAAAAGCTAATGTTTTGATGGTTTGATAGCAAGCTGTTGAATCCAGTTACTGAAACATAGTTATATCAGAAGAACTCTAACATAGTCGATGCATTTACAGTTTGATGTGTTATTCTAAGATGATATCGTTGAGAAATGAGGCCTAGCAAGGGACCACGGACAAATTCATGTGGTCTGGTTCATCTTTGGGCCCATCCCTTTTACTCTTGTTCTTATCTGTTGTGTTTTGTTCTTACACATGACCTTGATAGTCAACCTGGCCTCAGTGGTAAATGCCTGCACTTAAAGCACTTGGGAGGAAGAGGTAGAAAGGCTTTGGTGAAAGAAATGGAAAGAAAGAGAAAAATAGAGTGAGATAGGAGAGAGAGAGAGAGAGAAAACAAAACTCACAAAGTATAAAATCACAAGGCTGAAATAATTTTTTCCTCCATTAGTTGTTTCTCTTAGTATTTACCTTAGATCTGTAGGTACGGAAAGTTAACCATGACTGTTCTTGCTGTTGTTGAACATCAAGTATCTTATTAAGCTGATTTCTGGAACTTCCATTCTACTGAGCAATCAAACTATATTACTATTCAAACTTCATTATTCATTATATAGGAACTGGTTCAGGAAAACTGAGGGTCTCCACTTTTTCTTGATCTCCACTGTTTTGAAAGATTTTCTGTGACTGCCAATTGAATTCCAATATTCATTGAAAATCAGGAAAAAGAAAAAGAAAGAATAGTCTGTTAGAGTTCTCAAAGGGAAGGGCTGTAGATCTCAGGGTTCCATTAACTATTGAACCTTTCAGTCTGGGGTGTAGTAAGTTAATTTTTCATTTAATTACTGCACATTGCTTCATTGTCATTGTAGGGATCACAGATGAAGAATAACAATCTATCCTTAAAAGTTTAATAGTCACAAAATTATAAATAGTGTTTTAGTTGTTTATTTTTAATTCTTCATTGTAAACTCTAGTGACATAATTTGCTTTTGTATACTGGATTATATTCTACTAGTTTCATAAGTTTGTGTATTTTCTTTTAAATGCAATTGCAATAGTTTTTAAAAGAATTTTCTACATAAATGGGAAATAAATATAATTTCACTATGCAGCAGTTTCCTAGGCTGCCATATCAAAGTACCATAGACTAGGAAACTTAAAACAATAGAAATTTTCTGAGAAATCGCCATACTGATATTCAAAGGGGCTGAACCAGCCTGCACTCCCACCAGCAATGCAGGAGTGATCTCTTTACCCCACAACCTCTCCAGCATAAGTTGTCATCAGTGATCTTGGCTATTCTTACAGGTGTAAGATGGGATCTCAGAGTTGTTTTGATTTTCATTTCTCTTATAACTAAGGATGTGGAGAATTTCCTTAAGTGTCTTTCAGCCATTTTAGATTCCTCTATTGAGAGTTCTCTGTTGGAAACAGGTTCCTCAAGATCCAGCAATACCAATTTTGGGTATATATCCAAAGGATGCTCAATTGTACCACAAGGGCATGTGCTCAACTATGTTTATAGCAGCACTGTTTGTCATAGCCAGAAACAGGAAACAATCTAAATGCCCCTCGATCAAAGAAGATAAGGAAAATGTGGTACATTTACACAATGGAGTTTTACTCGGCTGTTAAAAAATGACATCTTGAACATTTTAAAATTTGCGTGCAAATGGATTGAACTAGAAAAAAAAATCCTGTGTGAGGCAGACCAGACCCAGAAGGACAAACACAGTATGTACTCACTCATAAATGGATATTAGAAGTAAACCAAAGGATAACCAGGCTACAATCTACAATGCCAAGAAGCTAGGTATAAAGGAGGACCTAAGAGGGACACACAGGGAGGGCCAGGACCGGGAACTAGTCAAGGTCTCCTGGGTAAACTGGGAGGAAAGATGGAATGGAGGGATGGGGATGGGAACAAGAGGGTTCCAGATGGCTGAGCTAAGACTTCTGGCAGTAGTGGAAAGGGAACCTGAACTAGCCTTACCCTATAATCAGATTGGTGACTACTCTAAATGTCATCATAGAACCTACGTCTATTAACTGATGGAAGCAGACAAGCAGACTCAGATATCCACAGCCAAACACTGGACTGAGTTCCTGGAGTTCAGCTGAAGAGACGGAGGAGGGATCACATGAGCCAGGGAAGTCAAGATCATGATTGAGAAAACCACAGACAGCTGACCCGAGCTAGTGGGAGCTCATGGACTCTGGGCTGACTGCTGGGGAACCTGCATGAGACTGAACTAGGCCTTCTGAATGTGGGTGACAGATATATGGCATCATCTGTTTAGGGGGCCCCTGGCAGTGGGACTAGGACTTAGTCTGGGTGCTTGAACTGACTTTTTGGTTCGTATTCCCTATGGAGGAATATCTTGCTCAGCCTTGATACAGAGGGGCCAGGCTTGTTCCTGCCTCAACTTGGTATGCCAGACTTTGTTGACTCCCCAAGGGAGGCCTTACCTTCTCTGAAGAGTGGATAGAGGGTGGAAAGGGGGAAAGGTGGGGACTGGGAGAAGGGTATGGAAGGGGAACTTGGGTTGGTATACAAAAAGAAAGAAAAACTCAGCCATAGTTTTAAAGTGTCAATAAACTCAATCACAAGAAATATGCACTGGAAGCACTGATTCTTACGCAGCTGCAAACACATTTTTACAAAAGATGGAGTTTGCATTGATCAGCTTACCAATATGTAAATTAAATACCTGAATCAATTAATTTATAAAAAGAATATATTTATTTCATTTTGCAGTTTGGAGGTGGGCATTTCAGTTCCTGATTAAATTATCTTATTGCTTTCTTCCTCTGACAATTGAGACGATGGTAGAAAGGGCTCAGAGATGAGCAAACTGCTCACCTCATAAACCAGAAAGGAATAGAAGAAAGAGAAGAATCAAGAGGCTGCAATACCCAGAGAGAGAGGATGTTCTGGGTCATCTAAGGGCCTCAATGACACCTGAAATACTCAGGCCCTGAGCATCTCTCAAAGGTGCCAACATGTGTACCATGTCCTCTTCACATGTGGACCTCTGGTTGAAACCTATCCAAACCACAGAAAGGCCTTAACATTCTAAAAGCATTTCAGCCTTGAAAGTATCCATGCATCATTCTGTCCCAGGATGCATATGTTACAGCATCTTTCACTGTTGCGGGAGCTCCTTCCGCTCCTTCAGCCAATAGCCGCTGAGATACC
>LOEQ01000609.1:301956-317994 GCA_001685075.1 Bramus lutescens | reverse complement strand
TGTAGGCTGGTTTTCTTTGCTTTATGTTTAAAAACCACCTATGAGTGAGTACACATGATACTTGTCTTTCTGGGTCTGGGTTACCTCACTCAAAATGATGTTTTCTAGCTCCTTCCATTTGCCAGGAAAATTCAAGATGTCATTATTTTTTTCTGCTGTGTAGTACTCCATTGTGTAAATGTACCACATTTTCCTTATCCATTCTTCGCTCGAAGGGCATTTAGGTTGATCTGTCTGTTTTTTAAGTGTGTGTGTTTTACCTGTGTGCATTCGTGTGTATCATGTGTGTGTTGTGTCACCATGTGAGTGCTAGAACCTGAACCCAGGTCCTCTGCAGGTGCTGCCAGTGCTCTTAACCATTGAGTCATCTCTCCGGCTCCCTTCCCCATAAGACACTCTGTAAAGGAAGTATAAATGTATGTATGTAAATACAGCAAATGACTCATTTAACTTTCAGCTTTTTTTACTCAAAAATGATCTATCTAATTCATCAAAGTAAGAAAGTCAGAGATCTTTTCTTCTTGGCTATTATATATGAGGCTAAGGAAATAAAAAAACTGTTAAGTTGTAATTGGCACATGACCAACTGTATATACTTACATTTCAATCCTAACTCATCCACTGTCAAGATCGTGAATTTCCCAGCACATTTCCTTATGTCCACTGACAACCAGCTCATCCTCCAACCTGCTTCCCAGCCCCTTCCCAGCCCCAACCCCAGCAATCAGTTTCTGTTTTTGTTTTGTTCAATTTTATGTATATGAGTGTTTGTCTGCATGTATTTAAATGCACCCGTGCATGCAATGCTCTAAGAGGCCAGAAGAGGGCATCTGTCTCCCTGCAACTGAAATTACAGACATGGGCCAGCTGTCAGGCGGGTACTGAGATTTGAACCCAGGTCCTCTGCTAGAGCAGACCATGCTCTTAACTGCTGAGCCACATCTCCAGCCCCCACTTTCTGTTTTCTACCAGCATGCATAGACATTTCTTTTCTAGAATTTTGTATACATGGTATCTTATATTCTCTTTTGATGGAACTCATTGATTCCTTCTAGCCAGTTTGAATTGTGCCCATGTTTTTACCGTATTTCAACAGTTTGTTGTTGACCTCCATTGTACGGAGGTCATATTTTGTTCATCTCTTCACTCATTGGCGAGTGAGTGTTTGTGTTGCTTCCAGGTTGAACCTTTACAGATAAAGCTCCCGTGATTGTTAGTGTATACATTTTTGTAGGGACAAATACTTTTTGCTTTAGAGAAACGCCTCATAGCAAAATGACTGAGCAATCATGTTTAACTTGTCCCACTTAGTGTTCCCACCAGTGATGTGTGATATTCCAGCTCTCTCATGTCCTCGCTAATGCTTGCTGTCATGTTCTAATGTGCTCTGTCACTGTAATAAGCACCGACTCTTACCAGCCTGGGGAGGAAAGGGTTTTCTTTATTTTACTTTTCCATGTGGCAGTCCATGGCGGGAGCCCAAGAAACTGGAGGCAGGAACTGAAGCAGAGGCCGTGGAGGAACACAGCCTGACTTGCTCTCAGGCTCACATTCAGCTGCCTTCCTTCCTTCCTTCCTTCCTTCCTTCCTTCCTTCCTTCCTTCCTTCCTTCCTTCCNGGTTGCTGGGAATTGAACTCAGGACCTCTGGAAGAGCAGACAATGATCTTAACCGCTGAGCCATCTCTCCAGCCCCTCGGTTGCTTTTCTTATACCTCCCAAGACCACCTGCCCACGAGTGACACTGCCCACACTGGGCCCTTCCACACCAACAATCAAGGAGACACCCAAGGACGTGCCTATAGGTCAATGTCATAGAGAAATTTCCCCAGTTGAGCTTCCCTCTGACTCTAGTGTGTCAGGTTGACAAAAATAAAGCAGCACGTATAGATAGTGCAGTTTTTAAACTGTTGTTAATTTAGAGAGGATGGAATGAGGGAGGGAAGGAAGGAAGGAGGAAGGAAGGAAATGGCTGTTCTATTAGGCATGTGGATCTGACACTCTCTTTGGACATCATGGACGCTGCACAGACATAGTACTTACACCTACATACAGGCAAACACTTATACACATAAAATAAAAACAAATCTTTTTAAAGTCTTTTCACCCCCTATTTCCGCATCTTCCCTGAGCCTTGGGAATGGTGTGTGTGCCTGTGGCTGGGTACTTTACAAACATTTATTCTTTGTGCGTTAACCGGATATGAGTGTCTCTGCTAACCACTGTCCTCTCATGCTCCTTTTAAGTTTTCCCGCTTCATACTGTGACGTCCATTTTTAGTTTCCTTTTGAGCATGGAACAAGATACAGGTTCGGGTTTATTATTTTTACGTGAACCTCTGGTTATCTCTGTGTCATTTGTGGGAAGGTTTCTTCTTTTTTCACTGAGTCGCCTTTGTACCTTGGACTGAAACTTACTGTCTCCATTTGTGTCTGTTTTGAACCTTCTGTCCTACTTCATGGATCTGCACTTTAGAATGACACAGTCATGATCGTCACAGCTTCATACCAACGCTTGTTTTTCTGTTTTGGTTTTTCCTTCGGTGCTAGGGGTTGAGCTCAGGGACTTGCATTTGCCACACAAACACCCTAGGGTTGAGCCCAGGGTGTCGTGTTTGCCAGGCGAGCACCCTACCACTGAGCTGCATCCTGACACAGGAGAATCATGGTTCAGCCTGTGTTGCCGAGTATGTTAAAGTACAGCCTGGATAATTTAACAATATCCTGCCTCAGATTTAAAAAGTAAACTAAAAATAGCTGGGACTGTAGTTCAGAGGTAGAGAATGTGCTTCACAAACGTGAAGCCCTGGGTTCAATCCCAAGTACCGGGAGAGAGAAAAGTCTGCTGGACTCTTGAATGTGATTGACACCTTAAAATACCGCATCTTTGGACCCATGAACATGGTACGTCTACTGTCATTTTTCATTTTATCTCTAAGCAGATCCTATTCTTGCTCCTACAATAATATAATTTAAAATTTTACTCTTTATCTGTTAATTTATAACTTAAATTTATAATGTCCTTTGTGTTCTACGACCTTGTCAAACTTAGGGTTTTCTGTTGTTGCTGCTTTGTTTTTTAGGTTGGATATTCCACATAGATAAGCATATATTAAACCGATGAAGACAGAGCTACATATTCTTTTCCAGTACAGATACATTTCATTCCCCGTTTGCTTGCCCGATTGCACTGGCTAACACCGTCAGACCCTAGTGCTGAATAGATGGAATGAGGAATTTTTTATTTCTTCAGGATGAATTATTTCTTATGCTTTTATTTTAATCCTATTTTTTAGCCATAACTCTCAATGGCTACTTTAGGGTTTATAGTGTACCTCCTTAAGTATCCTAGTGTGTCTTTGAGATGGTAGCACAGCACACAGTTATAGCCTTCTGGGTTTCCTGTGGCCTCCACACGACTGTGGTCCACGTTCTCTTTGTTAGAAACCCCACACAACCTTATTATTTTTAAGTGACCAGTTTTCTTTTGTAGAGATAAACGAAAACGTTGCATTTCTTGCTCGTGGCATTTTCATTTCTAGTACATTTTATCCTTAGTGCAGATCCTCCTTCCTGCACGCTCTCATCTTCCCTCGGCCTGAGGGGTCCCCTCAGCATCCTCAGTATGTGAGTGTACGAGAGGCAATTTCTGGCTTGTATAGCGGACAGAGTTTTGATTTTGCCTTTGCTTTTGAAATGTATTTTTGCTGGGTATAGAATCCTGGGTTGGGTTTCCCCTGAGTGTCTGGGAATGCTGCTGTGCCGTGTTCTGACTTTCATTTCTTACCAGAAGTTTGCCGTCATTCTTCTCTTTGCTTTGCTGTATGTGACATCTCTTTTCCCTCTGTCATTTTCTTTCTCCTGTGAGAGTGTTCGAGCAGCTCACATGTGATGCACCCTGTTGTCCATGTACTTGTTTGGTCTTTGGAGCTCATGGTTCAGCTTCTTGGATCAACAGGCTCACCGTTTTCATCAAGTTTGAGGAATTTACCAACGACTGGAGAATCTAGTAACTGATGCGCAAGGCTGTCCTGAGTACAGCAGCGCTGTCGAGGCTCCTGCCCGGATCCACAGCGCTGGCCAGGCTCCTGCCCCAGATCCGCAGTGCGGTCCAGGTGCCTGCCCCGGATCCACAGCGCTGTCCCAGGAGCCATAGCACTGTTAAGGCACCTGCCCTGGAGCCACAGCACTGTTGAGGCACCTGCCCCGGATCCACAGCGCTGTTCCGGGAGCCATAGCACTGTTGAGGCACCTGCCCTGGAGCCATAGCGCTGTTGAGGCGCCTGCCCTGGAGCCACAGCGCTGTTGAGGCGCCTGCCCAGGAGCTACAGCACCTACTTTATCTCTTATCTCAGAGGATCACGGTCCTCTGTGGTCTGGTGTCCAGATCCAATCTCATGTTTTCTCATATTTTGAAAGTTTTTTAGATAGATTTATTTTTATTTTTTTATGTGTGTGAATGTTTTACTTCCGTGCATATAAGTGCACCACGTGAGTGCTTGTCGGATCCCCTGTAACTGGGGTTATGGATGGTTGTGAGCCACCATATGGGTACCAGGGATCACACCCAGGTTCTCTGTAGGAGCACACATGCTGTAACCACTCAACCACTTCTCCAGCCCTTTTCTTCATATTTCTGTGGTTGCAGTGGTAAGGCCAATCCAGATGTCAAGCCGTCACTCCAGCACTGCTGAAAATGTCACTCTTGCTTGCGTTTTAAAGCAGCTTGGGTGCTGGAGAGATTGCTCGGTGGCTAAGAACATGCAGTACTCTTCCAGAGGATCTGGGTTCAGGTCCTAGAACACACATCAGGTGGCTCACAATCAACATTAGCTTCCACAACCACACAGACGCAAGTGCATCTGCACACACGTGCACTCACACATATACGAGCAGGCATGTACATACCACATCCACCTTCACCCGAGAGAAAGCAGTTTGATCATCCTGGTCAGTTCTCTTGCGGTAAATAACTTGTAGTATGCACACACTGAACAGCGGTGTAAAATGGGATTATCTGGAGCCGGTTTGATTGCCTTTAGATTCTGCTGTGGACCATTGAGAACTGAAGGTGACATAGGGGTTGATTGTCACTGATTATTATTTGTGTAGAATGGTGGCTCTCAACCTCGGCTGTACATTGCATCACCTGGGAGCTTTGGGGGAGGGGACCAACACCTGATTCAGCTCCACCCAAGAAATTAAGATTTAATTTGCTTGGCATCAGGCCTAGATATTAAGACTTTTGGAAGCTCAAGCGATTTTAACGAGCAGTCAAGGCAAGGAGCCGCGGTTGAAGGGCACAGCTCTGACTCTCAAGTGTCCACAGACATCTTCACTCTCTCTCTTGTATTTCCTTTCTCCACGGCCCTCCCTCCACCAGCAAAGTCCAGGTCCTCTATGGGGGCACAGACCTCTTCGACTACGAGGTGCGCAGAACCTTCAATAACGACATGCTCCTCGCCTTCATCAGCAGCAGCTGCATCGCCGCCCTGGTCTACGTCCTCACCTCCTGCTCGGGTACGGCATCCGGAAGGCTCCTGTAAGCCAGCGTCTTCTCTCCCTGCAGCACGCGCCAGCCTGCTCAAGCGTTCTGGGATAGCCTCAAACCTGGCTTGTTGGTGCTTGGCCGGATGACACTCAGACACCCCGACAACTTTGTGTAGGGGCATCTGGGATACTTTTAGTCTTATGGATTACTCAAGAGTTTACTCTGTGTACCACACCAGCTTCCCTTTAGCCCACCACCTTCCTCCCCACTGCTACCACCTCCTCACGTGCACTAGCTGCCTCTAACAGCTGCTTGTATGCAGTAGGTGTGTGCTCTTGCCCAAGTGAGCAGAGGTAGAAAACTGGACAAGGCACGTAATCATCCATGCAGCAAATATTAATTGGGCACTAGCTGTATGCCCAATGTTCTGACGCCTCTGGATCCACTGGTGAACCAGACATAGGTTCTCTGCACAGTGGGACTGCTAATCCCATCAGGTGACACACAATATAAAACACTCACAATTCTTTCCTTGTCTGTGAGGTTGTCTGGAAGAGGTCCCATCTACCACACAGGCCTTCTGCCCAGGCTCTTCTCTAGGAATGAAGGGCTTCAAATTCTGCCAATTGTTCCTCCACTTGCCTGGGAGCAGACGGAGTGGTGCAGGGGGCCCAGGATGAGGGGCTGAGGTCAGGGTTACTGAAGGGGGCCTGTGTTCTGTGAGGGCCCTGCCATGGCCCTTCTGCTCCTCCCACTGCCCAGTGTTCCTATCCTTCTTCGGGATTGCCAGCATCGGTCTCAGCTGCCTGGTGGCCCTCTTCCTCTACCACGTGGTCTTTGGCATCCAGTACCTGGGCATCCTCAATGGAGTGGCTGCCTTTGTGATCGTGGGCATTGGTGAGTTCTCCCAGCTGTGGCACAGGACTCCCGCTTCCCCCAAGAAGGTATCCTGGGTGGTGATGAAGGTGGTGGGAACACAACTCAACTTTGGAAGAGGGGTGGGTGGGGCCAAAAAGCATGATGGATGGGGCTTGAATTCAGGGAGTGTGGCCAAGGAGTCTGGTACAGGTGGGACTTCAGACTTTGTGGGTAGATCTTGGAAACTTGAGTGGGGTCAAGGAGCATGGTAGGTGATGCTAGGCCGTAGTGGGTGGGACTTGGAGACACTGGGTGAGGCCAAGGTGTCTGGTGGGTGGGGCTTGGCCGCAGTAGGTGTGGCTTGGAGACACTGGGTGAGGCTAAGGAGTCTGGTGGGTGGGGCTTGGCCTCAGGCCGTAGCCAGATAGGCTGAGCTGCCAGACTGTCCCACACCTGGCCTCAGGGACACAACAGCAGGGCCTGAGCTGAGCTGCCCTCCTGCCGGGCCTCCCTCCTGCAGGTGTGGATGATGTCTTTGTGTTCATCAACACCTACCGCCAGGCCACCCACCTGGAGGACCCCCAGCTGAGGATGATCCACACCATCCAAACAGCAGGCAAGGCCACCTTCTTCACCTCGCTGACCACAGCCGCTGCCTACGCAGCCAACGTCTTCTCCCAGGTGGGAAGCCTGCCCTAAAGTCCCTGTCCTGGCTTCTCATCTGCCCACACATGGCTGGCTCCTGACCCCAGCACCTTCATCTCAGGGCCCTTGCTGTGACTCCAAAGTCCAGCTCTGTGATTAACCACCCATTCCAACACCAACAAGTGGGGCGGTTACAACTGTACCGTTAGTTATTGGTGCTCGCGAACAGGTACCCCACCGTGGCCCTGCTGAACCTGGCAGGTTCTGAAGCTCTTTCCATGTGATCTGTACAACCCAAGATAAAAGTATAGTCACTGTCTCTTTTCTTCCTAGCACAGAAACTGGGGCCCAGAAAGGTAAAGTGACTCTCATGGTCACACAGCTGGTAAATGGTGACCCCTCCACAGTCTCCTCGCCCCTGGCCTGAGCTCTCTCCCTGGCACTTCATGCCCCATTTTTGTCTCTCATACAGATGATCTGTCTGTCTCCCTCCCTCTCTCTTTTCTCTCCTCTCCCTCCTCCTCTCCCCTTCTCTCCTGCCGCTGCTCTCACTCCCATATTCGTGAGTGGGTTCTGTGTACCTATGAGCACATCTTTGAGAGGCTGTATGACCTGACCCCGTAGCTCACATAAACCTCTCTGGGTTTCAGTCTCTCAGTGGGTGTTCTAGAGCTGAGACGAGCAGGTGGCAAAGTGGTTTTATAAACTTCAGGTCTGCCTGCTCATCAATGAGGGTTTCCTCCAATCGCCACGGTCCCGGGGCAGGTTCCTGTGGGATTTCTGGGGATCCTGTATCCTGCTTCCATTGCTGGGTACCAAACTTCCCTTCCTTCTCATCAACCGGCAGCTTGGTTTGGGGGCATGTGTCTTGGCTTGGGTAATAGCTGCTTCAGGACGTTTACTCTGGCGAGGTGCTGTTCCCAGATGGCTGCAGGTAGACCCAAGTCTCTGCCCTCGGGTGGAGCAAGCTCTTCCTCTGCTGCTGTGCCCAGCAGAGCCCCAGAATCTGGCATCCTCCAGGCCTGGCGCTATTTTGTCCTGCAGCCAAACCATTCCTACTTTATCCTGGAGAGAGCCAGCTTTGGGTTGTCTCTGGCCATAGAGACAGCCAAGCCTAGCCATCGTCCTGTCTTCGTGCCTCCTGGTTGCAGATTCCAGCTGTGCATGACTTCGGCTTGTTCATGTCCCTCATTGTGACCTGCTGCTGGCTGGCTGTACTGTTCACCATGCCTGCGGCCCTGGGCCTCTGGAGCCTCTACATGGCACCCCTGGAGAGCTCGTGCCAGAGCAGGTGAGTGGCCTGCATCCTTCACACTCTGAGTAGCCACAGCACCCAGCCCTCTCTTTCCAAACCCTTTGAGCTTCTGTGTGCTCAGCCCTGGGCTAGGCAGGGACAGGAAAGGAACAGCTGTTGCCTAGCATCCGTTTGTGGTCACATGTGGACAGGAGGTAGGTGCCCCTATGGACCAACCATCTTTAGCCATCATTCCCCTCAAGGACCCAAGGACCTGTGTCCTCTTACTCTGCCTTTTATGGAAATGAGGAACCTGACCTAGGGCATAGGATATCATAGGGCAGCTTTCTCACCCACTGTGACCCTTTGTGTCCCCTAGGAAGAGTGACAGCTGAGGGTAGATGGCCCCAGAAGAACTCAGCACTGGCTCTTGTAGTCAGGCCTGCCTTTTCCTGAGAGGCAGGAGCAGCCATGTGCTGCCTGGGCTCATGCAATTTTCTGGCCTTGCCCCATCCTCTCTGAGTGCTGTGACTCCTAGCCTCATGCCTGTCCACTGCCCTCCATAGCTGCCACCAGAAGTGCGGCCGCAAGAGCTCCTTGCATTTCCCTGGGGACCTGTTTGCAACTCCAGAGCGGGCTGGGGGTGGCCCTGCCCAGGGCCCGCTACCCTACCTGGATGACGACATCCCCTTGCTGAATGTCGAGGATGAGCCAGGTGAGAGCTAGCCAGCCTGACCAGTGACGTGCAAAGATAGGCAGGTCTCAAGGGGGCCGGGCCAGATGGCCTGTGGGGACCCTCACCTGGTGTGTGGCCTTCCCCAGGCAGGTGTGGGCCAGAGCAGGTTGAGGCCCAGACTTTGACTGGCTACCACTCTGCCTGGCAGTGTCTCTAGAGCTGGGAGATGTGTCACTGGTATCTGTGCCCCGCGAGGGTCTGCAACCCGCCCCTGATGGGAGCAGCAGGAGCCAGCTCCTGGCCCAGCTTCAAGAGCTGTTGCACCACTGGGTCTTATGGGCAGCTGTCAAGAGCCGCTGGGTGATTGTAGGTAAGTGTGAACAACTCCCTTCCATCTTCCGGCTCCACTGCTACACTGGCATGAAGGTAGATGCACCCCCACCAAAACCAACCAAACAACAAGAAGTAACAAGCACTGGGTATGGAGTAGCACCTAGAGACCTGAGCGGGACCTCTTCTCTGCCTCCTCCCTCTCTTCCTGCATAGGCTTCCCCTGGGCCTCCTCTGCCACAGCTCACAGGCTGCCGTGTGCCAGGCAAGAGAGCAAAGTCCTCATGCTTGGCCCTGGAATAGACTAGCCTGGCTGAGTTTGACCCCAGTTCTGACCTTGCTGTGCCAGGCAATCTGACACTTGAGTTCTTGTCCTGAAAATGAAGGTGGTAACGGTGCCTAGGGTGTAGGGCGTATCTCAGTGGTAGAATGCCTATTCTGGGCCTGGGTTCTGTCTCAAGGGTCTAGGAAGACAGCTCTCAGGAGTGTGATGTGTTTATAAAGGTCTTAGCTTGGCACAGGTGGGGCATGCCAAGTGCTCAGTATGCATGAGGAGCCTTCGCCTTCTTCAATGGCTCATCAGAGCTGCTGCAGTCAAGGGGAAGTACCAGGTCTGCGGGGACTGTCAGATGCTCTGAGACACTAGCTGGCTGTCTTAGCTAGGGTTTCTGTTGCTGGGAAGAGACACCATGGCTGAGGCAACTCTTACAGAGGAAAGCATTTCGTTGGGGTGGCTCACCGTTTCAGAGGTTCAGTCCATTATCATCCTGGCAGGACATGGCGGCATGCAGGCAGACATGGTGCTGTTGAAGGAGCTGAGAGTCTTTCATCTTGATCTGTAGGCAACAGGAAGCCATCTGAGACACTGGGCAGTATCTTGAGTGTATACGCGACCTCAAAGCCTGCCTCCATAGTGACACACTTCCTCCAACAAGACCATGCCCACTCCAACAAAACCACACCTCCTAATAGTGACACTCCCTGAGATTATGGGGGGTCAGTTACATTCAAACTCCCACACTAGCCCTATGGAGGAGTGTCAGTTTGTACCTTACAGCCAGGCCCCAGCAACTCCACAAACACCATAGCTGTCTCTGCCTCTGGTGGGACTAATCCCCCCTGCCTGCTCTCCACACTGACAGTGGTTCCGCCAGGGTGGGGTGCCAGCCTCATCCACCTCCCACGGTGTCTTCCTCACAGGACTCTTCGCCTCCATCCTCATCCTGTCCCTGGTCTTCGCCAGTCGTCTCCGCCCCGCCAGCCGGGCCCCATTGCTTTTCAGGCCTGACACCAACATTCAGGTGCTGCTGGACCTCAAGTACAACCTGAGTGCTGAGGGCATCTCCTGCATCACCTGCTCAGGTGAGGATCCCCACCGGCTGAGCCCATATCCTGTGGTGTCTGAACCCACTGTTGGCCTGAGAGATGAGCTATTGCAGAGATGTAGTGAGCAGGAGGGACAGATATCCTGGGCTGGGGGTCCACATTACTGAGTTGGGGACAAGCTGTCCCAATAGCAGAAGGGAGCCTTTGTGGAGGGAGGAGAGAATGCCCTGTGGGCATGGACATCTCGGAGGGCTGGGCTGCCCGAAGGTGGTGTCTAAGCAGATACTTATAGAATGAGAGTCACCAAGCTAATAGAGCTGGGGAGGGAAGGCGTGGGTTAGCCCGAAGGAGCGGCCTCAGTGAGGCCAGGTGGGCAGGGGAAAGGAAAGAGGGCTCTAAGCTGTGGGCAGTAGAGGAGATGGGGGAAGAGCAGAGCCAAGCCTGAGAGGAGTGGCTGCAGGAGCTGAGACTGGCCCATGTGTTGATGGGAGGAGCAGCATCCTGGGGGAGCTGGGTTGGTGAACCAGGTGGATGTGGGCAGGAGGCTGGCACCATCTCTGGAGGAGCCATGGAGGAGCTCAAGAGTCACTGGTCACTAAAAGGAAAAGGATAAAAATTAAAAAAAAATAATAATAATAAAAAGAGTCACTGCTCTAGGAGAGATTTGGTACCTCTAGGAGAACGACACAGTAGGTGTTGATGAGCAAGATCAGGAAGAGCTGCTTCCAAGGTCAAGGCCCTTGCTTGGGACAGGGAGATGGGGGTGGGGGTGCGGCAAAGGTGAGCGAGTGAAACCACTCTGCCCTGGTAAGCAGAAGCAAAATGAGAGAATGGTTTACTGAGCTAAGTGGCTGCAGCTTGGGAGAGGAGCCCGACGGCCACTGCTGTAATTGCCTTCACTTCATTAGGGCATTGTTCCCATTAACCCAGCCTTCCCCCTTGGTCATGGCATGAGCCGAATGCGTGCTAGCAGGCTGGAGCAGACAGGTACCCAGAGCCTTGCATCCCATAGTCAGCTCCAGCTCAGCCCCCGGGTCCCCCCACTAGGACGCAGAGCCACTCTTCATGTTCACAACACACACTCCCGGGGACCCCCGCCCGACCCCTGCCACTTCCCAACTGGACAGACGCCAGAGCAGCCATCTGAAGGAGAACCACCTCAACCCTTTCTTTGGTGTGGCAGCAAAGAGGGCTATGAATCTACAAAGGGCAGCCTCTCCCAAACTCCCCTCATTTCCTATGCAGTCCCTGGTCCCCAAAACTACGACTTTCTCCTCTGCCGATGCGATTAATAACCCTGACCTTGGGTGGTTATGAGGGCTGATATTTTAATGTGTGAAATTTCTCTCGGTTTAAACCAACATTTTGTCTGTAGTGCTACGACAAGGCAGGCCATGGCCCAGCCTTACCCTCCCCTGATAATTGGGAAAGTGAGGCACAGAGTTGGCATGTGGGGACATCGCCAGATGGGGACATAATAAACATTTGATGTTTTCCTCGATTCCGTTGACTCTCCTTCAAACCACTGATAGCCACTCCTCCCAGCCTCTGGGCCCTTCACAGATCCTGGCCTGTCCTTCTTGACCACCAGGCGTGGCCAGAGGGACCCCCATATCCCTGACTCAGTGTGTGGGGGCAGGTCTGTTCCAGGAGAAGCCCCACAGCCTGCAGAACAATGTCAGGACATCCCTGGAGAAGAAGAAGCGAGGTTCTGGGGCTTCCTGGGCCAGCCGGCCTGAGGCCACTGTGCAGGGTGAGTGGGGTTGTGGATTGGTAGATGCACCCTGGTTCTCCTGTGTCTGACTCCACGTGGAGAACAGATCATATCTAGAGCTGATCCTCCCATGGGAACAAGAACCTGTGGTCCTTGGGTCGTTTAAGGGACAACATATGAAAAATCCAGGGTCCCCATCCACCATCTCAGCAGCCCCCAGAACTCAAGGAGAGCTCGTGACTTCTGCTAACTGCAGCCTCCATGAGCCTGCCCTGGTTACCAAGGCCATTCTGAGAGTCAGTATAAGGGTGTCCTGAGCCTTGATTCATCTCTCCTGGGGTCTCAAGAAGGAGTTCTGGGACAAGGGGAAGTGACCCTAGTGGACGGTTATCTTTCTCCTTTCCCTATCACCCAATTTTATTGTCACCGGCAGTTCCCACCATTACAGACCTAGCCCCATCTTTGATGCTGTATCCCATGGATGGCAACACCAGCCTACTTCATTGCTGGTATCACCAACATCACTTGTGTGACTCTGACTGTTACCACCGGCCACCATCACTGTCACCACCCTGCCCAATGACTGTCACCACCACAATCTCATTCCATTACCTTCACCTCCCCCTATCATTCCCACAGACTCTTTCTGGTAGGAAGGGTCAGTGTCAACCCTTGAGAATGAGCCCAAACTCAGAGCTCAGATCCTCGACCAGCAGGGCTAAGGTGGACTTCTGTCCCATCCTGAAGCTGTTAAGGTCACTGCCCACTCCTCTTCCATTCCTTGCTTCTTCTCAGAGTCCATGAGCACTGTGTACATCTCCAAAGTGAAGAGCAAAGGACGTCCGGCTATCTACAGGCTTTCCCTCAATGCCAGCCTACCAGCCCCCTGGCAAGCTGTATCCCCTGGAGATGGAGAGGTGCCATCCTTCCAGGTGAGCCGCGGCTGTCAGGAAGTTACCATTGGTGCCATGCTGGTGGATACTGACCATGTAGGCAGGGAGAAGGGCCCTTGAGGGTTGAGCTGCTCCAGGCACATGAGGAGCAGCCCATAACAGTCAGATGTGTTACAGGGCCCACGTCCCGCAGACCTGGGTTTGAGTCCTACCTCTGGCATGTGAAACTTGCATGTTGTTGGGCAGGTCATTCAGTTTCTCAGCCTCTGTTTCCTCATCTATGAAATGGGGTTTAAAAGATACTGTTGGGTGGACAGGGAACAAGAGTTGTGTGCCACCTGACAGATGGAATGCATTGTCCCCACTGGCAGCCCATAGTTAATCCTATAACAAAGAGGCTACCCAGAAGACAGTCTCCCAGGATCCCAGGATCAGCCCAGAGTCAGTGTCCCCTCAACAGGAGGACCATCCTTGTTCCTTTACCCTTTCCCACCGTCCAGATGTCTGGCACAGAGGAACCTGGTCAGATTTGTCCAGAAATGTCCTCCCTCCCTCCACGGCCCTGCTTGACCTCCCTTCTCGGAATGCCCTTCTCCCCTGCCCCTTCTCTCACCTGATGGTCCTGTCTGACTGACCCTGGCCCCAGCTGGAATCTGACAGCATCCCCACTGCCATCTCTACAAGGGCAGGGCCTTGCCCATCCTGCCCAGGCTCGGTCCTTGGATCCAGGCACAGAACCTGTCCCAGGGAGACACCTACTATCCTAGTTTCTCTTGCTGTGATGAGATGCCTTGATGCAATGCAGCTTAGGGGAGAAAGGGAGGGGTCTATTTCAGTCGACAATTCTAGGCTACAGTCTATCATTGTGGGGAAGTCAAGGCAAGAACTTCAGCTAGTCACATCAAATCTCCAGTCAAGAACAGCGGGAAATAAATGCATGTGTGCTCGCTTGCTTGTACTCAGCTCCACTTCTCCATTCATATGCAGTTCAGGACCCCATTTCTAGGGAATGGTGCTGCCCGCAGTAGGCTGGCTCTTCCCATACCGGTTAACTTAATCAAAGACATCCCCCACAGGCCAACCCCAGTGCAGAGGATCCTTCCTTTAGACTCTCCTCCCAAATGACTTTTGGTTGTGTCAAGTCAACAATTAAGCCTAGCCCAGTGAGTTCTTGGTGGAAAGAAACGAGGTTCAGAGAGAAAGGGGGCAAAGGGAGAGAGGAAGGGTTGCCCATCTTTCAAGTTCAAGCCTAGGCCTCTGGGCTCTGGGAAGCAGAACATGGTGGGAGACAGGTCACGGAGGGAGGGGACAGACCTTGAGGCCGGGCAGGCCCAGGCAGCCTCCCCGAGTCACGTGTCTTGTCTCTGTCAACCCATTGCTTAGGTGTATAGAGCGCCTTTTGGTGACTTCACCAAGAAGCTGACCGCTTGTATGTCTACAGTAGGGCTGCTCCAGGCGGCGAGCCCCTCCCGCAAGTGGATGGTGACGGCCTTGGCCTGCGACGCCAAGCGGGGCTGGAAGTTTGACTTCAGCTTTTACGTGGCCACCAAGGAGCAACAGCATACCCGGTAAGAGCCGGCAGATAGGCCTGTGTACACGGCCCACACCGTTGCTTTTCCTGTCATCATGGCCATCTCTCGGATCCACCTCAGGGCATTGGCGATCACCGTCTCCTGTACTCGGAACATTCTCCCCAAGTCCTTCTGAGCTTTACTTCTCCAGATTCAAGTTTCTAGCCTGATGTCACCCGCTGGGAGAGGCTGTCCCCGAACAGAGCCCCTGCCCCATCGAACATCACCCCAGACTCTCCGTGCAGACATATTGGTCTGGCATGTGACCCTGTCCTGACCCCAGGAAAGGTGCCTTTCGGGGCGCTCTGAGAGGTTATTCTGGTGTATACCACACTTGGTGTCTTGTCTGGCATATGACAGGTACTCAGTAGGTCTCCGCTGGCCAGATGAGTGTGTGACACACTTCCTGTCCGAGGTTCTCACTCACTTGTAATAAGCAAGCAGCTGGTTTCCTGCACCCTCTCCTACACTGCTGGGGAATGGCACAGACTGTATCTGTTGCAGTTTCTGCTTTACACTCAGTCTCCCCCCCCACACACACACGCAGCAGGCTAATTCTTGCTGAATGAGAGAGCTGCATTCTCCACATTATTCGTGGACTCCCAACCCCCAAGGCAGTCTTGTCCCCGACTTTATACCCTTGGTTATGAACACAGCCTTATTTGTCAGGTAAGGCTGTCTTGGCATAAGTATTCATGCATTCATTTCACAAACACCGAATGTGAGCGGTGTGTCCGCGTGCTGGAGGCAGGATGGGGTTGCGAGCACCTCTCTGGGAGACAGGCAGCTACCAAGTGGCAGCTGCATGCTGGCAGACTAGGATTCACAGTCAGGAACAGCTCAGCCCCATTCCAGGAGGGTATCTCAGTGCCAAGCCTACACTAACTGTGCTGCCTGGGCACTGTGGTCTGACTGGGAACTGGCGTCAGGGCATTCAGCTCCTCCGTTGCTACAGGTTGACTTCACTTGGAGTAGAGAAGGTGAAGTCAGGAGGCAGCGGGTGTTGAGGTGGCTCTAGTGGGGTCCTTTCCAGCTAAACATCCTTGTCTCAGGGTGGAATGACTGCTGCTGAGCCCAGGGCTGGGCTTGTTCTGTATGCACAGATGTGGCCTGGAGCCTAGCACCTCCCTGGATGAGCATTCTAGAAGAAACTAGAAGCCAGTGGCAAACTCAATGCTCCTTGACTCCTCGGGTTTCAGTGGGTCAATAGGCTGCTGAGGTGGGACACTAAGGCCCTAGGTCCTTCCTGAACTCTGGAGGGCGGGTGGCTGTTCCAAAGCTGGACATTTGTGCCCCCCCCACC
>LOEQ01000609.1:273231-285898 GCA_001685075.1 Bramus lutescens | reverse complement strand
CTCCTGCAGGAGGCTTCATCCAGAAGCCTTTGTGGGAACCGCAAGTCTAGGTTCATCAACACAGCACCTAGCCTTCCTTCTGTGCTGTTAAGACCTGCTGCTTGGCCAGCTCCTCCACTAGGAAGGTTCTCCATGGAAGCAGAGGATGGGCGTCCAAGCTCTTGTATGATGTGTTCACTGAAAATACTGCCTGAATACCCCCCCCACACACACACTAAACCTCCATCTACATGAGAAACCGAATGATCTCTCATGATGCAGCTGTGTTAGTTACTGTTCTATGGCTATGAAGAGACACCATGACCAAGGCAATTTATAAAAGCATGTAATATAAAAGCTTGCTTGCAGTTTCAGAGGGTGAGTCCATAACAGTCATGACTGGGAGCATCATGGCAGCAGGCAGGCAGGCATGGCACTTGAGCTGTAGCTGAGAGCGCCCATCTGATCCACACGCAATGGGCAGAGAAAGCTAGACTGGGCTTTTGAAACCTCAAAGTCTACCTCCAGTGATACGCCTCCTTCAACAAGGCCACACCTGCTAACCCTTTCTCAATAATCCACCAACTGAAAACTAAACATTCAAATATACGGGGTCCGTTCTCATTCAAACCACCACAGGGACAGAACAGGTTTTGGGGTAGGAGGTGTCACTGTGCCTTCTGCCCTGCCTCCCAGCTCCGCCTTCTCACCCATCACCCTCTTTCTTGTTTTTTTAAGTAGAGTCTCACGCATCACCAGGTTATCTTCAAACTCCATACGTATCCAAGGACAACCTTGAACATCCAATCCTCCTTCCACCTCCTGGGTGTTGAGATGACAGGTGAGCATCACCATGCCCGGTGTATTGCTTTAACTGATTACATCACCACGCCCAGCATATTGCTTAGACTCCTAAGGGGCTCAAAGAGAATGTTTCTACAGTGCCTGGTGCTCGAGGCACGACCCTTTAGCTCCTGGCTTCAGAGCTTTGTGGCCTTTCCTTTGCCACTGAGGCTCAGTGTATCTATTATTTCTTGAACCCCCTCAAAGTCTACTGACTTATAACAAGGACATGCCAGGCAGTGGTGGCACATGCCTTTGATCCCAGCCCTCTGGAAGCAGAAGACAGGTGGAGCTCTGTGAGTTTGAGACCAGCCTGGTCTACAGAGTGAATTCCAGGACAGCCAGGACTATGTAAGGAAACCCTGTCTCAAAAAAAAAACAAAAACAAAAACAACAAAAGCCAAACAAGTACACAGGGCTGGAGAGATGGCTCAGCAGTCAAAATCACTTGCTGCTCTTACAGAGGACCTAAGTTTGATTCCCAGTATCCATGTTGGGCAGTTCACAACCACCTACAACTCCAGTTCCAGGGGACTCAACAACTTCTTTTGACCTCACACATCACTTAAAAACAATAAAAAAGAAACTAAAAATTCCATTCTCACGATCCCATCGTACCACAACGTAAGCCCCGCCGGACTCCTCTAGGTGGTTTTGTGACCCTGGAAGGGCTCTTTCATGAGTCTGCACTCAGCTAAGGTTAGCTGGGTGGCTGTATTTTCAGGGGTTGGAGGTTTGGTAGGTTCTTAGACTGAAAGATGTGTCATAAGGCCATGGGTCATATAGCATCCAGCAGACCAGCTCAGGCTTGTCCACAATGACAGGTACCCAGAGAGTATGGGAATGTACACACAGCCTCCTTTTATGAGCTGAACGTCACCTCTCCAAAAAATGATATTTAGAAATCCTGACCTCTGGTGTTTCAACACGTGGCCTCGTTTTTGGAAGCAGGCTCTTCACAGACAACCAAATTAAAGTGAGGTCATTAGAGTAGACTGCTTTTAATGAAGTGTGGCTGGTGCTGTGGCCTGAACTGTGTTCCACTCAATCCCGAGAGCCATATACCAAGGCCCCAATCCTGGACGCTCACGTGTGACTTCCTTGGAGATGGGGCCTTTAGGTGGGGGAGGGGGAGGGAGTAGGAACCAGGCTGACAACATGGGCCCTGACCCAATCACGATGTAGAAATCAAGAGTATACAAAGCGTGGAGGGCCACCTATGGAGGACACAGGTCAAGGTACCATCTGCAAGCCAAACAGGGGGACCTCGGCAGAACCAGCCCCGCCCCCGGTCTAGGGAACAAATGCCTGCCATAGAAGCCACAGCCTGTGGGATTTTGTTATGACAGAAAATGAATATTATAAAATGAAATGTGGGGCTGGGTGAGGGAATGGCTCAGTGACCCTTAAGTGTGAGAACCTGACTTCCAATTCCCAGAACCCATGTAAAAGTTGGGCATGGTATCAGGAGTCTGTGAAGCCAATGCTTCTCTAGCAAGACAAGATGGGGATGGAAAAGCCTACAGATGCTCCCGGGCTAAGAAACCCGGCATACACAGTAGAGAAGGAATGAGGTACCCCATCTCAGCAAGGAGGAACGAGAGGGCTGTTCTCTGACCACAAACGCACTGTGGCACACATACCTGCATACACACACACACACACACACACACACAGAGGGGGGCTATTTAATGAGGGGATCTGGACATAGACACGCATAGATAATGTAGCACACAGAGATACATGCCAGGTAAAGCTGGAGGAGTGTATCTTTAAATCACGGAGCACCTAAGGACCGCAAAGTACCTGAAAATGGGGCGAGGCAGGAGGGAACCCACAGGCTTCCCCGGGCGGTGGGCTGTGAGCATCCTGTTTTCCTGCCTCCGAACCAGAAGCTCTTACACATCCACTTTCGGACCTTTGTTAGGGCAGCTAGGCAACCAAGACACCAGCATCCTTTTCTCCAGTAGAAGGATGCTGGCAGGCTCTGACCCAGGCCTGGTGTCAAGTTCAAATGGACCAGGAAGTGGGGACTGCTGGGTCAGATGCGGTGGAGGAAGGCTGTCTGTCCGTCCTACCAACGAGCTGAAAGTCCTCTGAGACAGTTTGCAGATTCGGATTCTGTGAGAGAAATGAAAACAACCCGTGGGTCATGATCAAGCAAGCATTCCCAGACTTGTCTGTTGAACAAGGCAAGGCTACACCTCACACAGTGTTGCTGCAGCCCGGTTTCAGCAGGGCATGTGGCACAGTGGGTACCAAGTGACGATAGGTTGAAGTCTTTTTTCTTTTTTTAAGCCAAGATGTTTATTCACAGTTTAACTGCAGTTTCCAGAGCAGTGCTGGCATGAAGCAGAAACTCAGAGGCTAATGAATTCCAGCTGGCTTGGCAATGAGGTCCCTGCCTGCCCACAGGGGCCCACCTGGTGCTACCTCCTATCTGCAGGTGCCCAGTCTGTAGGAAGAAAAGCTGCCTCTGATGGCAACAGCCTCGTTCCCATGCCAGCTGCTGCGGAAAACCCGCAGGCTGTCACCACTGTGCGCTCCCTCATCCCAGGAATCTGCTTCAGGCAAGACTCCTGTCTCCCAGTTCAGACAGAGGCGGTGAACCCTAGTGAGGGGAGCAGGCAGAGGCAGCTGGGAGGGGCTAGCCCTGCTCTGCTCCGCCCTCCTTCCCGAGCTGTCACTAGAGTGTAGGCAGAGTTGTGTGGCAGGCAGGCGTGTGAGCACTTACCACCATCCCTTTCCTGCCCTAATTGCTTCAAACACTCAAAGGCTCTTGAGTAGCTGCAGGTCACAAACTCGAAAGCACAAGCGAGATGGCTGAGCTCTGCGTCAGAGGAGAGGAAGGGAAGTGACATCCACCCTCACATCAGCCAACCCCCCAAACCCAATTCATAAAACGAAAATCTGGTGTGACATTCAACTAAATTAACAATTTATAGATAATTCACAATGCTCATATCATTAAACAAATGCACTTTAAATTGATTTCAAATTAGTGGGCTAATGATTTCCCTCAGGACCGGTCTCCTCCAGCCCCCAGCATGGCGTTTCTAATAAGAGGTAGGTGTGATAACAGCCTCTTTATTCCATAATTGAAGCCATAATTGAACTCGAGGTCACATCCAAGGGCCCTATTGATCCTCACGGACAGAGAAAAGTGCTGACAGCGACCATCCTTGGGCCAGCGGGGCTAGAGGGGCTACTGAGACTCTTACAGCTGTGGCAGATTTGAAAGCATTTCCTTATGACCTGCAGGTAACCTGGATGGCTGATAGGAAAGTTAAGTCCCCTTGAGACTTAAAGTGTCCCAACCCCAGATTCAGAATATCCCAAGATGTATAGGGAGTCCACAGAACCCTCCAAGATCCCCAAGGTCCCAGGGTAAATACTGCATCCTACCGTGACTCACCACGTCTGCCTGGCTCCCAACTGTCCAGGCTGAGCAAACCCAAACCAAGGGGCCCCACAAACAAGCTTTGCTCCCCCCACACACACATCCGTGCTATGTCCCGAGTCCTTTAACCCCCAACTCAGCCCAGCCAAGAGCTCCCTGGATATCTTTTCAGAAGACAGAGCAACGTTGAGACTGCTGTTGACCCAGCCCTGGGTCAACATCTCACAGCAAGCACAAAGCATTGCCTGTCTCCACTGTAGCAACAGAAGAGGCTGTGAGCATCTCATGCTCCATCTCAAGAGAACTCGGGAGCTTCACTTTATTCTGCACCAGCCTTTTGGATATTTTGAATTCAGAGATCTTTTCTCCAAAGAGTAAGTGAGGGCAGTGAAGTGGGAGGAGAGGCAACAGAGAGGGAGAAAGGAAGCCAGAGGAAGGGAAGAGGGGGGCAGAGGAAGGGAAGAGAGGGGAGGCCAGAGGAAAGGAAGGGGAGGCCAGAGGAAGGGAAGAGAGGGGAGGCCAGAGGAAAGGAAGTGGGGGGCAGAGGAAGGAAGAGGGGGAGGCCAGAGGAAAGGAAGTGGGGAACCTAGAAACCCAGTGAGAACAGGAATGAGAGGGGAGAGGGAGACGGATATAAGACACACAGAGACTGGGAGGCACAGAAGAGGCACAGGCAGCAGCAAGAAACTCAGAGATACACAGACGGACACAGGCAGATATACACATATATGGATGGACACACACATATACAGACATATGCACCTATGGACATAAACATTGAGACCAGTGATTCTGGACCTTCCTAAAGCTTCAGCCCTTTAATACAGTTCCTCATGTTGTGGTGATCCTAATCATAAAATTATTTTGTTGCCACTTCATAGCTATAATTTTGCTACTATTACAAATTGTAATGTAAGTATTATCTAACCTGCAACCCCTGTGGGAGGTCGTGACCCACAGGTTGAGAACCATTGAAGTAGCCATAACACACAGACATATGCACATATATGGACTAATGAACACTCAGACATACACACATGGACACACACATAAATATACACATACATATACATAGAGATACACACACAGAAAGATAGACACACACAGGTATATGCATACATACTCAGAGACGTATACACAGACATACACATATATAAACACAGAGACATACATGGACAAATTGGTTTCACAGAAAAGTAACTACATAGCTGAAAACCTTGTGACTCCAAAGTCAGAATACACAGTTGTTGCGGGAGCTCCTTCCGCTCCTNAGTTTTACCCTTAAAATAAATACCCCTTTAATTCCCAACTGGTGTGGGATTGTTTATGACTTACGCCTTCACACAGTCAGCAGAACAAAGGGGATGAGGTCCTCACGAGCAGATCAATGTTGATGACCGTGTGAAATACTCCACAGGCTCCTTGGGTTTATTGCACTGTCTCTGACACAGATCCAGCTTGTGCTTTAGAATTACTTAAACCCGGAGGCTGGGTAATGGCTCGCTAAGAGCCAATACAAGCCCGAGGACCAGATCCTAAAGCTAGGCATGGCCACATGCACCCCTGTCACCCCAGGACTGGAGGGGTGTAGAGTGAAACAGGAGGAACATTGCGGCTCAGTGGATGACAGCCAAGCTCCAGGTTCAGTGACAGACTTTATCTCAAGGGAATAAGTGGAAAATGATGATAGGACACACAGTGTCTTCCTCTATGGTCTTTGTATGCACACAAACGGATGCATGAACACACACAGATGCACACACAGAGACACACACAGTTCCCTAAAAACTGCAGCAACCATCTCTGTGAATCTCAGAATGTCTGAGAAAGGGAGCAAGAGTTTTCTCTTTTTACTGCCTCTGCGCCCACCTTGGTCTTGGAGCAGGAAGCTTCCTGCAGATTTGAAGCTGGCCTTTGAGTGTCCAGAGTTCCCAAGACCATGCAGTGGGTCCGAGGGTGGGGAACCAAGTCCTGCTTGACTGGATTCTTCTCTCAGTCACGTTCTAGCTCGGGATGTAAAAGACGGAGGGGGGGGGTCACTCATTTTATCTCATTCAGATTCCATTACAGACAGGGTCATGTCGGTGACAGAGAAGAAGGAAAAATGTCTCTGTTCCAGGCAGAGGTTAGCAGGGAAGTCATCTAATCAATATTGATCAGTAAAGTGCCCCAGAAACTCTCAGGCCACAATTATCCAAACGGAGACTTCCAGAACATCGTCTCTGCTGGTCAGGAGAAAAGAAAAAGCCAGGAAGGAGGAATTAAAATTTTAATGACTATAAATCAATATGACCAATTTGAAAACTGATGTCCACACTGTGACCTAGCGATCCTAATCCTGAATATATATCCAACACAGTTGGGTGTTTTGCTTATCTGAAAAAATGCACAAAAACACGCTCAGGCGGCTCTCTTCCAAAGATCTCAAACTGGAGACAGCCCCATTGCCTATCAGTGAAGGAACAGATGAATTACAGTGTGCTGATTGTACACAGAAATGTGTTGCACATCAACAGAAAACAAATACCGGTGCACAGCATACCGGAACTGAAGACACAGTGTGGAAGGAGGAAGTGAAACCAGAAGAGAGGATGCTGAAGAATCCAGATGAAATGAAGTGAAGAAATAAGAAAGGCTAATCTGTGGGGACAGAGTTCCAAAAAGCAGTTATCCTTGCAGGAAGTTCTACGTGCAAGGGAACTCAGGTGTCTGCTAGGAATTCTGCAATTCTCTCTCTCTCTCTCTCTCTCTCTCTCTCTCTCTCTCTTATAGACTTAAGATTTGTGCGCTTATACATAGAAAGTTTTAACTTTTTTTTTTCAGATAGGGTCTCACTTCATGGCCCAGGCTAGCCAATAGGTTCTCACTTTGTAGCCTAGGCTAGCCTTGAACTTTCAATCTCCCTGCTTTAGCTTCCCTTGCTGAGATTATGTGTGGCCTTTCTAACAAATAAGTTTTATATGATTCTGCCCCACAGGATCCTGGTGTTCCATCTTGAGGGGAGCTGTGTCACATGCGGGAGTTCCTGAACGTGGGTCTCCAGACACAGGATCAGTACAGACCTTGCAGTCTAAGTCTGGGAGACAATTGTGGTAAGTGGGGTCTGTGAGCCGAGGCCTGTGGCACCTATGCCCTTACTTAATCTTGATGTGTCCCAAAATACCCCACAGAGAGGCTGAAAGGGTTTAGAATCTGTGGTGATTTGAACAAGAATGGTCCCCATAGGCTCATATTTTGGGATGATTGGTCCCCAGTTGGAACCATTTGGGAAGGGTTAGGAGGTGTGGATTTGTTGGAGGAGGTGTGTCACTGGGGGCAGGCTTTGAGCTTTCGAAAGTCCACTGCATTCCCATTGAGTGTTCTTGCTCTCCCCCCCATTTCTCTCTCCTTCATTTTCCTTCCCCTCTCCCTCCTCTTTCCCTTCCTCCTCCTCCCTCCCTACCTCATGTTTGTAGAATCAAGATGTGAGTTCTAAGTGGCTGCTCCAGCACTATGCCTGCCTGTCTGCCTCCTGCCATGCCCTCCACCATGATGTTCATGGATCCACCCTCTGGAACTGTAAGGCCCTAATAAATCCCTTTTTCTACAAATTGCCTTGGCCTTGGTGTCTAATAACAGCAACAAAGGTGACTCCTATCACTCTTTCACTCCAGTGGAATAGGACCCCTTTAGGGAGGAACAGGACAACGGTGGCATATCCTGAGTGGCTTTCAAGAGATGCCAGAGGTGTTTGGGATTATTTTTCTAGCCTGAAACTACGATCATCTGTTACTGCAACATGACCTCACCGTGGTGAAGCATGATGACCCCACGATGTAGTGACCACACACTGCCAGGGCAAAACCCACAACAGGAAATGGGACGGGTCGCTTCAGCACGTCGGACAGAGGGCACCCAGGGAAGTCCTGGAATGATTGTTTCAGCACCGTGGACAGAGATTCCGTTCGCTCTCGGGCTATGGATACAGGCGAGGCTCCTTAAGTCCTGTTTGCAAAGAGCTGTCTTCCCACAGTTTGCTAGTTACATGCGGCGCTGCTGTTTCCAGCTTTATATAACAAATTAAACCCTGGCAGCGTTAAAAATGTATGTGTAATGAGAAGACTGGCTTGGAAAACACCCAACTTGTACCTCCCACTGACACCTTCCTCCAATTCAGGTCTCTCCCGGGGTTCCTGCATGCCAGCAAATACTCAGGTAACAGGCACTCCTGGTAGCTGGAACTGTCAGAGTACATGCAAAACAGAACAGGACCCCTGGGATTCACCTAGGCTTGAGAAAACTTTCTGAGAGAGTGAGAGGGGAGGCTGTTTTTTTTTTAAATAAATAAATGTATGACCACGGACTGAAGACATGACTCTGTGGTAATGCTCTTGCCGAGAACTTGAATTCAGATTCCAGTTCCCACATCCAGTATCTCACAACCCTCCTGTAACTCCAGTTCCAGGGGATCCAATACCCTCTTCTGGCCTCTTCTGATACCCATGCACACATGGTGCACATAAACTTGTGCAGGTGTGCACAGAGAGGGGGGAGAGCAATTCATACCTTGAACTCTTTCTTAACTATTTTTGGATTTGTTTTTGTTTTATGTGTATGGGTGTTTTGCCTGAGTGTATGTATGTAGTGCTCCTCCTGTGGGCAGTGCCCACTGAGGGTAGAAAGGGTGTCAGATGCCCTGGAATTGGAGTTACAGACAGTTGTGAGCCACCATATATTTGTACTGGGAATTGACCCTGGGTCCTCTGGAAGAGCAACCAGGGCTCTTAACTACTGAGCCATCTCTCCAGCCCCAATACATTGAATGCTTACTGAAAGCTTACTCTGTGCTGGCCAACTCTCCTGCTCTCAGGCAGTTTCCCCTCCAGTAAGGGTGGGAGCATGAACATAACTGATAACTGGGACCATTTCCATTTGTGGAAACAAAATACTTGAGTGTCTTGGGTGGGAGTCACTGTCTGGATGGCTGGAAATGGTTATGATCAGGTGATGTCTGAGATGAGATCTGAACAATGAGAAGAGTCAGACATGGGGGCAGCTGGACAAAATGCATCCTGAGGGAAGAGTGCAGCTACCAGAAAGGGGATGAGGTGGGCACAAGCGTGGTGCAAAATAAAGGGGGAATGTCACAGTGAGTGAAAGAATGAAGGAGAGGAAGACGTAGAAGAAAACCAGGGACATGGAAGTAGGCTGGGATGGGGGCAGGGCTTGCAGGTCATAGAGAAAGGAAGAGCACGCAAAGCCTTTAATTCTCTCCTGGGCTTTCCTTCTTTCTCACCATAGCCAGTGGGATATGTGGGCTCAGGCCAATGGGATGCCAACCACAGAGACCACACACTAACAGTTAAGAGTAGGCAAACGTGGCAGCATGTATTTATGATGCAGGTGGGCTGTGGAGCTGCTCAGTCAGCAAAGAACTTGCTGTGTTAGCACAAGGCCCTGAGTTCAATCCCTAGGACCCACATGACAAAGCTTAACATGGCACTGTATGAACGTAATCCCAGCGTCAGGGCGAAGACATGTAGACCTCTGTGACCTGCTGGCCAGTCGAGCTAGCCTGGCGAGCTCCAGCAAGAAACGCTGCCTCATAAAATAAGATGAAGGAGCTGGGGGATGGCTCAGGGGATAAGCGCTTGCTGCTCTTGCAAGAGACCCGAGTTCAGTTCCCAACATACATCTCAGGTGACTTACAACCATCTGCAACTCCAGCTGCAGGGAATCTGATTGCCTCTTCTGGCCTTTGTAGACATCCCCGCACATACGGCATTCATTCACACCTCTCTCTCTCTCTCTCTCTCTCTCTCTCTCTCTCTCTCTCACACACACNCACACACACACACAGAGAGAGAGAGAGAGAGAGACAGAGAGACAGAGAGAGAGAGAGAGAGAGATCAGCAACATTTTTTAAAAATCTTTTTTAAATGTGAAGAACAAAACAACATGGCTAACATTTGAAGAATCCTCTGACCTCTGCAGGAACACACGTGCACACCCATCGCGTATATCTACACACACATAAACACATACAAAATACAACATGGGTACCACTTTGCAGTCACAAGACCAGAAAGACCACAGCTGGCAAGCCCGTCCTCCACCTTGCCAGCCGCAGGCACCTGGACAACCCACTTGTACCCAGCAGAACCACCAGTAAGGACAGAGACGGCATGACTTAGCATCGAGACCCTGGTTCTTGGTCCCATCTCACTATTTCACTGGGGGACATCAGGTCAGCTCTTCCTCTCACTAATGCTCATTCTGCTCATAGCAGAACAAGGGACTCATTTGGACCTTGTGACCCTTCAGCTGCAGCATCTGTCTGTAAATGGCCCTTGACTGCATGTTCTGCCTATAACTGACTTTCACATCCAAGTGTCTCTTGTGGTCCCAAACTCTCTCAAAGTACAGATTGCATGTCTTGTGCCCATTTGTTATTGTGGATTAGATGTAAAATGTCTATGTTTAATCATCTGGTCCCTAGCTAGAGGCAATGTTTAGGAAGTCATAGAACCTTCAGCGTGTGGGGCTTAGTTGTAGGAAGTGTATATCTGGGGCTCTGGGGAGGGTCTGGAGGTTTACAGTCAGGTCCCACTTTCTGCCCTCTCTCTGCTTCCTGGTCCACCAAGATACGAGCAAGCTGCCATGGCAGCCAGTCACTCCCATTACTAAAGCTTCCCTATCATAACGGACCTTCCACTGAGAGCCAAAATAAAACTTCCAACCTCATCAAAGGCAAGGCTGCCGAGTCAGGAAAAACAACTAACCCACTGTTTTCCAAGTGGGGACAAGAGATTTGGAGGCCACATGAGATTTCCACTGTTTCAGCTACAGGGTGCTTAATGGGGGCCCATGGCAGCCTGCCCAGCAAACTGACCTGGAGGGCACTGACACGGTCTCCCCCACGCCACTCTCCAGCTGTCCACGTCCCCTCCTCCCAGCTCATTCCAGTCCCTGTCAGGCCCTGACTGTCCAGCAAAGTCCCTTCGCCTGCAGCAAGCGTGATAAGGCTAAGAAGTTGCCCCTGCCCCAGGCACTGCTATTTTTCCTTCAAAGCCACTGTCAGAGCTGCTCACCACACAGGCCCCTGCTGTAATTGGAGTCTCGGCTCATTAGCTAGGGAAGAGGAGGAGGACACCATAGGCTTCTCCTGAGAGTACTCATTCAGAAGGTGTTCCCTTCAAGGCTCCTGGTCTGGAAGGATGATGTCCGTTATGGAAATTACCACCCACCCATATGTATAAATCTCCCCCAGAGCCTCCTGCAGGCTCCATTCCTTCCCCAGCTGCACTAGAGGCGGCTGAAGAGGGCTGAACTGCAAACACTGAGGTCTCCATCTCTGAGCTGGCATAGCAGGAATCACGGTGGCCTGAAGAGCCCATATCACCCAGGATCAGGCTCCTAAAGGTTCACTGTGTGCCTTGCACTGCAGTTGGGTCAAATTTGAAGTCCTGCGTTCTGTGTGTGTGTGTGTGTGTGTGTGTGTGTGTGCGCGCGTGATGTGCACATGAGTGTAGGTGTCTGTGGAAGCCAGAAGAGGGAGCCAGATACTCTGAAGCTGGAGGCCACGGTGATTGTGGGCTACTCAATGTTGATT
Source organism: Bramus lutescens (assembly GCA_001685075.1). Lineage (NCBI taxonomy): Eukaryota > Metazoa > Chordata > Mammalia > Rodentia > Cricetidae > Bramus > Bramus lutescens. Next base: position 274,085 of record LOEQ01000609.1, on the reverse strand, counting down.
TTAAGAACTGTGTTAGCTAGTTTTATTTCAACTTGACACTAGCTCGGGTAGTTTGGAAATAAGGAACCTCAGTTGAGAAAGCAGTCCCACAGATTGGCCAGTAGGCAACACTGTGCTGCATTTTCTTATTTGGTGTTTGAAGAACTCAAATATCAACGTTCGAAAAAATTCACTGTGGATGGTGTCACCCCAGGGCAGGTGGTCCTGGGTGTATAAAAAAATCAGGTTGAGCAAGCCATAGGAGGCAAGCCAGGTGTTCCTCCATGGCCTCTGCATCAGCTTCTGCCTCCAGGTCTCTGACTTGTTTGGGTTCCTGTCCTGACTTTCCTGGATCATGGACTATAAGATGTAAGCTGAAATGAGCCTTTTCCTCCCCTAGTTGCAAGGTGTTTTCTCACAACAGTGGCAACCTTAACAAAGACAGGAACCAAATGCTGGTCTGCTGGAAGGGCAGCAAATGTGTGAGGGCACATATATGTGCAAGTGTGTGTGTGTGTGTACACTCATGCACCAGCATATGAAAGTGTAGGCCAGGGGACAACCATGGGTGTCATTACTCAGGTGCCATTTGTCTCTCTGCCAAACCTTTGAGACAAGGTCTTTCAATGGCCTGGGACTTAACACATAGGTGAGGCCAGCTAGCCAGAGTCACAGGGACCCTCCTGTCTCTGCCTTCCCAGTGATGGGATTTATAAGTAGACACCACCATGCCCAGTTCTTTTTTAACATGGGTTCTAAGGATTAAATGCAGGTTCTCATGTTTGTAAGGCAAGCTCTTTACCAACTGAGCCATCTCCCCAAGTGATGTAGGAGGGTCATTTGTCTATGTGTTACTTTTATTGGTTAATAAAGAA
>LOEQ01000609.1:245567-259345 GCA_001685075.1 Bramus lutescens | reverse complement strand
TCTACAGAGCGAGTTTCAGGACAGGCTCCAAAGCTACACAGAGAAACCCTGTCTTGAAACGCGCGCGCATGCACACACAGAAGAAAACAAACAAACTAAAAAATGAAGGTATTGTAAATAATCAATAACCTAATCTTCACATATTCTTATTTCTGTAATTACATTTTGTAATATACATAAGCATGTGCCTACATCATTCAATATATACAATTTAACACAGACACCATTTCAAATACGCAGCAGGCACTCAGCCAATCATAACAGCTATTACCACTATTGCTACAGTTACGATCATAATTCTGTCACAGGGAACAGAGCTAGAGGAGGGAAAGCCAGCCCAGGCTTGACAAGGGTTCTGGCCCTGGTGGACAGTAGAGGCCTTGCTTCAATATCACTCACCACACAGGTAAGCGGGGCCTTTTCAGTCACGGTAATGAGGACCAAGCCTGCTAACCCAGCTCACACCCAGGTTTGCTTTAATCAAAAGCAAGCTGAGGCAGTCACTGGTCTCAGGGTCCCCGAGGCTCATTTCCTCTCCACAGGGCTCAGCAGGCAAACCCCGCCAAGTGGGGAGCCGACAGCTCGGAAAATTGCAGGAGCCTATGATTGAGGGGACCTCGCAGCATGGGAGGTGAATGGACTCTAACTGCATCCCTGTCTCCTCGCAGTGGTATAATCAGAAGGACCGCGTGAGGGAGGCAGACCAAGCCGCAGTCAGCCGGCCTGGGTGGACACAGTGTCCTGTACCCTTGTAGGCCACTCTGCACTGACCTCTTGACCACTTTAAGCCTCGTTTTCAGGAAGTGACAGTCGCCTGTGTCTCTCCAGTCTCTGGCTGATAGTGATGAGCAGCAGGGGATAATTGGGGTCACAAAGCCAGGTACCCCAGCAGAGTCCAGTGGCAAGGGCACACGCTCTCAGAGACAGCCAGGAAGAGATGGAGAAGTTCCCTGGCTCCTCATCCAGGATGACAAAGTGTCCCAAAGGTCCCCAGAACCTTTGGGATTGGTGAGATGGCCTTGTGGGTTAAGTTACTTGCTGCCAAGCCTGGCAACATGAATTCAATCCCCAGGCCCCACAATGGTGAAAGCAGAGAATAGACCCTGCTGACCTACACACACACATGTGCACATGTGCACATACACTAACTATGCTAAGAATATATATATATATATTTTTTTTTAAAGAGCCCCCAGTTCTCCAGGAAAGTCACCTGAATGCCACACACTCAGGCCAGCGTCAGCATCCAGTGTCACGTCTGCCAATTGCTCTTTTCTGGGATCACCAAGGAGATAAGAGAGGCTACCCTCAAATGGCCCAGAAGACCTTTGCTTTGGTGACAGTCAGAGGAAACATTGATCAGTGACGACCAGTCTGAGCTCCGAGAGCATCTGAGTCTAGTCTCGCTTAAGTTGGCGGGAGCTGGCTGCAGTGGGTGGTGGAGGTCACCCACAGATCTGAGATGAGACTCCCGTTTCCTGTGACTTTTTTTCCCCAAAATATTATGGGATCTAAAATAAGTTGTCTAGATCCTGGCTGGTATGGAAATGTGCTCTGGAGTAAAACAGAGGTCCTTGCCATGAGATGCACTTTCTAGAACAGCTACCCCAGGCTACCCACCCAGCCCTGGCTTCCAGGAACATGCAGGCAAGCTCTCGGATGCCACAGCAGGGCTCTAACAAACAGCTCTGTCTGTCCTAGCTGAAACCTGGACTGGAGTGATGGAGCCAGTCTGCTTCCTGTCACCATGGCTAAGACCTGAGAGAAGCAGTTTGAAGTAGGAATGGTTTCTTTGGCTCCTGGTCTCAGAGGCTTCTGTCCATGGTCTGTGGACTGTTGGGAGGCAGAAGGGTATGGCGGAAGCAGGTTGCTCCCCTCATTCATGGTGGTGTGAAGGAGAGAAAGAAGGACGACAAAGAGACAAGGAGACGCACACATGGGGAGACACGTCCTTCCAAAGCAAGCCCTAGCGACCCGCTTCTTCCAGCCACCCCTCCCTCGACTCTCCACAGCGCTGGCCCTCCTCCCAGCAGAACCGCTAAAGCCTGACTCTGTGGGTATAGGATGCACCGATGAGGCCACTCTGCAGTCACCGAGATGTCCGTGAGTTCGAAGGACGGTTTGGAATCTTATTCGACCTGTGCTCTTTTTTTGTTTTTCATAAACCACACGTTTGTCTGTTGAGGATCCAAGAGAGGACAGACACGGCGCTGAGGACCTCAGCAACAGCAGCATTAGGAGGTCTTAGAGGGTGGTCTCATGAAAATCTGTGAAAGGATATTTGGGGAAGAAAAGAAAGTGATTGGACAGCAAGGGGCTCAGATGTTGGAACAGTCACATGGAGGAAGGTGGGCTGCATGAGGATTTCCAAGATGCCAATGACGAGGGAGAAAATAAAGCCAGGGGAATGCACGGGGGAGAGGGCTCAAACAGTACAGCGCTTGCCTAGCAACCACAAAGGTCCATCCCTGGCACCTCGTAGAAGGTAGAAGCAGGAGGATCAGAAGTACAAGGTCATCCTTGGCTACATTGTAAGTTCAATCCTAGCCTGGGGTACATGAAACCCCATTTCAAAAGAAGAAAGGAAAAAAAGAAATGGGGTGCTAGAGAGATGGCTCAGTACTTAAGGGTGTTTGTTGCTCTTTTGGGAGACTGGAGCGCAGTTCCCAGCACCCATGATAGGCAGCTCACACCATCTATAACTCCAGGGACTCTGACATCCTCTTCTGGCTTCCCTGGGTGCCCTCACACACGTACACATGCATAAATCGTAATAAGGGTAATCTTTAAAGAGTCAGTGAGATGACTCAGTGGACAAATATGCCTGTCTCCAAGGGATCTACATAATGGAAGGAGAGAACCAATTCCCAAAAGTTGTCCCACAAATACCTGGGCATAAACACACATGTGTTCTCTCTCTCTCAGAGAGAGAGAGAGAGAGAGAGAGAGAGAGAGACAATAGATTAGTATAATAAAATTTTTAAAGACACATAAGGGGAGAAGCATGAGGGGGACACTTTCCCATGAGGAGCAGAAGGCTTGTTTTGTTTTGCTAATTTATTTTTAATTTATGTGCATTGGTGTCTTGCCTGCTTGTGTGTCTGTGTGAGGGTGTCAGATTCCCTGGAACTGGAGTTACAGACAGTTGTGAGCTGCCATGTGGGTGCTGAGGATTAAACCCCAGTCTTCTGGAAGAGCAGTCAGTGCTCTTAACCATTGAGCCATCTCTCCAGGCAGGAGCAGAAGGTGTTAATGGTGACATCCAGCGAGAGATGACCTGAGAAAGGCAGAACTTTGTGACATTCCTCTTGGGAGTATACGTCATGCATAGCTACAATCTTTAAAATACACACACTGCTTTAAGCAGCTTGCTCTCAGTCATGTGTCTTGAGAAATTGTTTCTAAAATGTTCTTTGTAAATTTGCTTCCACAGAGAAAATTGGGACCAACCTTAATATATTCTAAAAAAAGAAAATTCGCTACAGTAGGTATTTGGTTAAATAAATAATGGGTTTAGCCAGTCTGTGAATTATGAGAGAGCTGTGAACACTGCAGATGGGACCATTTATTGGTGAGAGAAAAGATCCAGCAAATTATGGAGCAGGGAGGCAGGGAATGAAGCCATCTGCAGACTAGCATCTCAGTTGTTTTGTCCTGGGGTTGATGTACAATTGTTAAGTCTTAAGTGCCCTTGAGACGACTCCGGAGGTGAGGGCACTTGCCTCCAAGCCTGATGCCCTGAGTTGGATCCCTGGGACCCACATAATGGAGAGAGAGAGAGAACCGAGTCCTGAGAGTTGTCCTCTGACCTCCATCGCACTTGCTCCACATATTAAGCCCAGGCTAGCTTTAAACTCCTAACAATCCCCCTGCCTCTGCTTCCCTAGCATTGGGATTGCAGGCATGAGCTACGATCTTAAATGCTGGCCCTGGAGCTTGTGTGGTTTGAGTGCCTCTTGTCTGCTTGCTCACAATCCCATTTCTAGGAAGGCCCAGTGGCCTGAGCAATCGAAGCACCGCCCAGGCCCAGAGCTGTCTCTTTTGCATTCTTTCTTTTTTTTAAAAGATTTATTTATTTATCATGAATACAGTGTTCTATCTGCATGTGTGTGCATGCCAGAAGAGGGTACCAGACCTCATCATAGATGGCTGTGAGCCACCATGTGGTTGCTGGGAATTGAACTCAGAGCCTCTGGAAGTACAGCCAGTACTCTTAATTTCTGAACCATCTCTCCAACCCCCTTTTCATTCTTTCTTTACTTACTTTCTTTCTTTCTTTTTCCAGCGCTGAGAATCAAGGTCTTCTGCAGCCCAGGCAAGCAGTCTACCACTGAGACACACCCACAGCGAGTAACTGCTTCTCCATTCAGGAGTCTGACAATTCGAGTTCAATCTCTGGGACCAAAATGCTGAAAGGAGAGAATTGAGTCACGCAAGTTGTCCTCTGTCCGCCACATATGCGCATGTGCGCAAATGCGTGCGTTTGCTTACGCATGCGCGCGTGCACACACAGTAAACAAATGTAATGTTTTTCAACTTTATTTAGCTTTTATTTATGTGTGTGTATGTGTGTCTGCTTGTCTGTACATATACTGTATGCATGCCAGTGTCCCCGTAGGGTAGAAAAGGGCATGGATCCCCTGGATCTGGAGTTAGAGAAGGCTGTGAGCCACCATGTGGGCTCTGGGAATGGAACCTGGGTCCACAGCAAGAACAGCAAGTGCTTTTAACCCCTGAGCCATCTCTCCAGTTCCACTTAAAAAAGAAAAAGAAAACTCCAGCTCACCATATCTGGATTTTTCTGACACAGACACATGGTTGTGTGTCACTCATATCAGAGACATTCCAGGCTCAGTGATGGGACAGCCTGTTGGGACACAACAGCAGGAGCCCACACCCTTGTCCTTGGTGGGTCCCAGATGATCACAGCCTCACGCGGCCTCTGAGCTTGTAGTCTAAATCCAGAAGTGATACAATTTCAAACAAGACATACATCGACTCCCAAATCTTGGTGCAAAGAGCGCAATCGTCCTTTGCAATTTCCACTTGGATAAAGTGGCAACCGTCTGGATGGTCTTGGTAACATCACACACACCATGGGAATTTCTCGTTTCTGTTTAAACAGGGATTCTGGGAACCTGGGCAGTGGTAGTGTAGGCCTTTAATCCCAGCGCTGGGGAGGCAGAGGCAGGTGGATCTCTCTGAGTTCAAGGCCGGTCTATGGAGTGCGTTCCAGGACAGCCAGGGCTACACAGAGAAACCCGGTCTTGGACAACAAACAGACAGACATGGCTGCTGGAACATTTTAAACCTCATTCACAGTTCACATTGCTCTGCTGAGGGGTGCTGCTGCCCTGAAGTTCTGGGGGCTTGGGAGAAGTAGGAGGTTGACTTTGGGAGTAAGACAGTACACTCCTGAAAGGGGGCCACCAGAGGAAGCATGGGGGGCAGCTGTTTTCCCGAAATCATCCCCGAATTAAGAAGGGACCTGAAAACACTGCTTGATGAGGATCCAGGGCTGGAGGGTGTGTTTGGGGATGGGGCGGGGTCTAAAGTGAGGTGTAAATTGAGATCTAAGAGAGAGGAGGGCAACACAAGGGAGCAAAGAGACCTGGGCAGGGAGTGGGGGAAGGGGCAGACTGGTGCCGACTCCAGCAGCATGGGTGACAAAGGCAGGACAGACTCCAGTAATTGCTGCCTCATTGCACGGGGGTGGGGGTGTCTCTAGCTCTCTTTTCCAAGCTCTGACACAGGGTGGGTGTCTACCACCAATCAAAGAAGAAAAAACACTCTTCCAAGAGTCCAGGAGGCCTGGGACACTCTGAGTAGGAAGAGGACACACAGGAAGCCAGGGCTCTAGTTCGCTAGGCCCTCTCTCTGCCAGGGTTAATAAAGTCAGAATCCTAAGGTGGGGAGCTCAGGAACTGTGAGGAAAATGGGCTGGCAGGTTGGCTAGAAGTTTCACTTCCAACTCTACAACACTGCCTAAGTCTAGATGCGGGCTTTGGGGTCAAGCTGAGATGTTACTGGTCTCTCAGATCAACAATCCTCTGAGACTGCTTGCTCAGCAGTCAGGTTGGGCAGCCACAGCCTGGGAGAGCTACAGGGTCAAACTTGGACCTGGCAGCCTCCCAGTCAGGCCTGAAGTGAGGAAGAGGTCAGGACCTCCCAGTGGGAACCTGCAGCTCTAGAAGTATCCTGAGCCCTAGGCCTCTCACCTTTGCATCCCTGAGCCTTGGCGGGGATCCAGCTGGACTGCCATGGTCTGAGTTAGATGACGTCACAGCTACCAGGGCACACTGCCGACGGGCAGGGCAAGATTCATCCTGGTTGGCCTCTGAAACCATCCTGTAACCGCGGATCTTGTCCCATTTTACTAGTGAGCACTTCCAGGTGTGGAGCTAGGAAACCACTACCCAGGAAATGAGATCTCAATCAATGACTGAACGACAAAACTGGAACTCAATCTATGCTGTGTTCTGAGCACAGCCTCCCTAAGTCTCCTTACTTACCTACCAAGTCTTCTGGTTACCACTGTGTGATGAAACACCATGACAAATAGCAACTTGGGGAGGAAAGGGTTTATGTGGCTTACACGTCCAGATCAGAGTCCATCACTGATGGAAGTCAGGACAGGAACTCAGCAGGGCAAGGACCTGGACGCAGGAGCTGAGGCAGAGGCCATGGAGAGGCGCTGCTTACTGGCTTGCTTTGCTTTTNTTTTTTTGAAGACAGGCTTTTGCTGTAGCTATCAAGCCTGTCCTGGAACTTGCTCTGTAGACCAGGCTGGCCTTGAACTCACAGAGCCGCCCGGCTTCAGCCTGCTTTCTTATAGAACCCAGGACCACTAGTCCATGGGTGGAACCACCCACCATGAGCTGTGCCCTCCCCAGTTAGTAATTACTAATTAACGAAATGCCCTACAGGCTTGCCTACAGCCCACTCCTACAGAGACATTTCTCAATTGAAAGTCCCTCCTCTCCAACCACTCTAGCCTATGTCAAATTGACATAAAACTCACCAGCACATCTGCTGTAGCCCCAACATATGGTCTACAGTTAATAACTCCTTTTACTTGCTGGTTCTGGGCATTGAACTCTGGGCTTCATTCATGCTAGACAAATACTACCACTGAGATACATTCCCAGCCCATCCCCTACCGTGTGTGTGTGTGTGTGTGTGTGTGTGAAGGCCAGAAGACCACACAGGGTGTCAGCTTCATGAATACTGTCTGCTTCTTTTGAGACAGAATCTCTTTTCAGTCCGGAGACAATTACACTATACCAGGTGCCATGTGAGCCCTAGAATCCTTCTCTCACTGCCTGCACCATGTATGCCACCATGTCCAGTATTTTAACATGGGTTTCAGAGGTCATACTCAGGTCCTCAAGCTTGCAGGCCATGCACTTTACCAACTGAGCCATCGCCCCAACTCCCAGGCAGGCACTTCATGGACTGAACCTTCTCCCAAACACCCAGAGCTGTTATTTTGAGACAGGATCTCACTAAATTGCCTGGACTGGTCTTGAACTCACTTTGTAATCCAGGTTGGCTTTGAACTTTTAATCCTTCTGCCTCAGCCTCCCAAGTAGTTGCAACTACAGGATTGTGTCACCAGGCCCAGCAAAATGGAACTACTCTTTTTCAAAGGTACGAGTTGCTGCCAAAGAGTGGCTGAGGTTTAGATTTGAGTCTCCTGGAAGAACAGAAGGTGGGGAGTGTGTGGGACTGGTCCTCCCTGACAAAGAGAAGCACAGGGGAGGTCCATTAAGGAAAGAACCCTCGAGAGGAGGGCCAGAAGGTGGCTCAATACAGCATCATTTTGAACTTGTCAGAACTCACCAAATGAATTACAAAATAAAGCCCCAGTGACAGGATCATGAGCAACCCATTTGAAATATAAAATAAATAGGTAGGTCTCTGGTGAGGAGGCAAAATAAATGGCATTTGGATGGCATTTGGTGATTAAATTAAACAATAATGAACCCGTGAATAATGTGCCCAGAGATGGCTGGGGAGGGTAATGTTTCTTTCTGAAGCGCAGAGACTAGAGCCCCAACTGTTCTCAGTCCTACCTAGCGGCCTCCCAGGGTTTGGGCTCATAACCACACGCTACCCCAGAGGTCCAGGCTCGGGGGCCAAGCCCAGGTCTGCATTGGTGATTATGTCTTCTCGTTTTGCATCTTGGGAAGTTGAGAGCTACAGAAGTGACCCTCAGAGCCAGGACTGGGACGCATGGCTTCTGGTTGTGTCGCAAAGCCCTGTCCACTGCGCCAGACGCCTCTCCTGCCTCCTGAGGGCCCCTTCCCTGGCCAGGTGTCTTGCTATGACCAAGAGAATGTGCTGGGGGTGTGCATGCCTTGCCTTCCAGGGTTAGGATGTGGAAGCCATGTCATTTCTGTTTAGGGATCTTGGGACACTGCCGCAGAGAAAGCCCAAGCCGTGGAAATGTAGGCTAGCCACGTGTGGAAGCCGTGGTACGGCCATTTCTCCCATCCCCACTGCCTTATCGGACACAAGCACAAGACAGCTTTTTCAGACACCCTGGTGAGCTTTCAGACAGTTCCAGCCCCAGCCACCAACTGCTATAACTGATAGGAGCTACAAGGGAGGGGCAGAGGCACTTTTATATTCTGTATTGCGATACTGTACAGCAGAATCAGGATGTGCACGCTCTTGCTAGGTGTTCAGCTTTCATCTCTGCGGCTGTGATAAAATGCCCCGACAAAGGGAAGTGAGAGGCAGACGGGATAGATTTCAGCTTACAGCTCCAGGTTTCAGCCCCTCACTGCGGGGAAGTTGAGGCAGCTAGTCAGATCACGCTGAAATCAAGAGCGGAGAGAAATGAATGCCTGCACGTTCACTTGCTTGTGCTCAGCGGCATTTCTCCACTCTCATACAGTCCAGGACCACCCCCCTCCCCACCTAGGGAATGGTGCCGCCCACAGTGTACAGGGTCTTCCCACATCAACTCACTTTATCAAGGCATTCCCTTACAGGCCAACCCAGTGTAGACTCCCCTCCCAGGTGACTTTTAGTTGTGTCAAGGTAAAGGTTAAAGCTACCCACCACACAATCTTAGTACTGGGCATGCTTAGTGGTTTGTTAGTTGTGAGTCAACCCCTCCCGGTCCGGATGACCTTGATGGAGCACAAGGGTGGGCACAGCAGAAACTCTTGACTAAGAATTGCAACAGGTGCCTGAGCCCAGACATCCAGAGATGAGGGACGAGACCAGCAATGGCTAAAATAAAATCGGGCAGGCTCTCAAGACTCGGGATTATGGCTGACCACCTGACTGGAGGGGAAGGACTGAACCCTGGACTCACAGACCACCTTGTCGGCACCTCCACCCCCCTCCCCCGCTCCTTACAACACCTGCCAGCTGCAGGTGAGATGCAGCGTGGTTTTTAGGGCCAGTGTGATGGATGCTCATGGCTGTCAACTTGACTACATCTGAAATGAACCAAAGGAGGGGCACACCTGTGAGTGATTTTTGCTTAGTTCAAAGTGGGAGGAGCCACTTCTAGCCAGATCTTGGAGGCAGAAAGATACACCTCTACTCTGGGCCACAGCTTCTGCTGGAAGAAGGAAGCTTTGGCTTTTTGCCTGCTTGCTCTCGCCTAGATAGCAAAGTCCATTCATTCCTACACTGGCATTGGAGCCTTCTTCTCCAGCATTCCAGCGTGTACTGAAGACCAGCTGAGATATGCCTTGTGGACTGAGCAACTTCTGTATTCTTGGACCTTAGATACATAAGCAGCCACTGTTGGATTAGCTGGACCACAGCCTGTAAGCTGTTCTCACAAATCCCTTCTATCTATAGAGAGAGAGTCACTCTATAAATTCTGTTACTCTAGAGAACCCTGACTAACACAGGGGTTAACCTGCTGATTTTTCAGATCAGTGGCTCTCTGAATGAAGTGTAACCGGTTGAAAGGTGTGAGTCCTGTCCCTGCTTGGTGGCATCTGTGGAGCCAGACAGCATGCGTCTCTTGCACTCCATTTATGTAACAGCATAAGAGACCCCAGGAGAGATGCTCCCAGCATAGCCTAGTCCATCCAGTACTCGTCTGGCGAGGTGTTAGGACCTAGGGGGACTGGGTGGCGTGTTAATCTTGAGAATATGACTGGCTTTCAGTGGAAACAGGAGGCATCTAGAAGCAATAGCGTCTAAAACCAAGAGTTCTTAGGGCCCCTCTTCCTAGGTATTGTGGGTTAAACTTGAACTCTGGATCTTCTGGGAGAACCCCTGCTCCCAGGCCCAGGAAACCTGTTTTAGGTTCCAGAGAAACCAGCCCTTTGTTTTATTTATTCGTTTATTCAACAAATACAGATGAGGTTTACCACTGAGAAGTGAAGACAAGACCATGAGAAAAAATGGATGCCAATCTCTCCTGGGACTGAGAGTTCGTCTAGACAGACACAGATCAAGCCAGGGAGACCACTCAGAGGTTAGCAGCACTGGCTGCTCCTCCAAGGGACAAGGATTCCATTCCCTGCTCTCACATCACGTAGTGGTTCACAGCCATCTGTAATTCCAGGTCCAGGGAATCTGATGCCCTCTTCTGACCTCTGGCACTGCATGCATTTGGTGCAGATATGCATGCAAGGCAAAGCACTCATATACATAAAATAAAATAAACAGACACCAATCAAGTAGCCCAATGGATCAGTTGCAGAGAACTGAGAAGTGGCCTGGGCCCCTCCCACAAACCCATGCAACCTGGATTACCTGGAAGGTGGCATCTTGCCCAGTCCCTGGAGTAACCCCCATAACCCTCATCAGTGGGCTCGAGTTGCAGATACATCGCAATTGCTACAGTGCTCGACTAACATGCAGGAAGCCCCCCACATTTTCTCCTTACCCCAGGACCAAAATATGGGACTTGGAAGCTCTGAGCAAAAAAACGGGCATGGTGGGGCAGACTGTGATCCCAGAATCCAGGAGGCAGAAGCAGCTGGATCGGGAATTCAAGGTCATCCTCAGCTACAGGAAGAGCTGGAGGCTAGCCTGGGCTATGTGAGAGCCTTCTGGGAAAGATGGGGATTCGTAGAGAAAGGGGAGGAAGGAAAGAACAGAAGGGAGGGAGAGAAGCTGTAGAAATCGCCTGATGTCTGCGGTCGCCAATGTCTGACAAACGATAGCTGTTTCTCTCGTGTTTATTTTTAGCCTCATCATCAATAAAAGTAAAGATGTCCAACCTTCTTCTGTTTGTTTCCAAATTAATAGAGAATTTATTGGGTGTCTTCCTTCTACTCTGTGGCCTGCCTGTTGCTGGCTGCTGGCCAAGGCCCTGAAACTTAACATCTGTCTCCTATCTTCTCTGTTTTCCCACGCTCCCCATCCTGGCTTCCAAGTCCCATGAACAGTCCCAGTATCTATGCACAGGAGACCCAGAGATGAGAAGGGATAGATGAACAGAGCTCACAGGTGACAGAGAGGAAGCTTCCCAGTCAGAAAGGCCAATGGTACCCCCTATCCACAGCCACCCCCAGATCTCTGGAGCCCCCAAGTCACCCAGGCTGTAGCCTGGGTCAGCTTCCTGACCCATGAAATTAATTTCTCACTCAGAAGTCACGCCAGAGTTCATTTCTCACTTGGGGGAAGGCAAGGTGATTGGGTATGTCTCCGTGTTCAGAGTCCAGGCAGCCCCAGGATTGTGTGTTGGAGTACCGGGTAGACGGGGGTGTGTTCCACAGAGCTAGCCATGACCTCCTCAGTTTTCTTTTGTTTGTTTGTTTGTTTGTTTTTTCAAGACATGGTTTTGCTGTAGCTATTGAACCTGTCTTGGAGCTAGCTCTTGTAGACGTCCGACCGGAGCTTGAGTGTCTCTAGTGCCTGCCTCTGCCTCCCGAGTGCTGGCATTGAAGGCATGCGCCACCACTGCCTGGTTCTCTTCAGTTTTCTAAAGCCTTAACTGCAGGCCCCTCTGAGCCTGCCCCTCCATTGTACTGCCCCCCTCTCTCATGACAGGTTCTCTCCCCCATCTCATCCTTCTCCACATTTGCCTCCACTTACCACAGCTCTTGCTGCAAATGCCGGCAACTCATCCCCCACGTCCAGGGCAGTATGGCCACTCCACCATGGCCACAGCCTTGGCACAGCTTCCGTGATGCATCTTTGATGGATCAGTGATGGTGGGGTTAAATTTGGACTCTAGATCTTTCATGGCAATCGCTCCTCCCCAAATTTAATAGCAACAAGATTTACTCAGCCTCAAGAACATGACCCCAAACTCAACAGCCAGCGCAGAAGAGGCGTCCTCATTCACCCCAGGTGGGGTGAATCACCAGGCACTGAGTGGGAGCTAGGAAGAGACCCTACAGTCTATGCACCAAAAGTCCCAGGAAAATAAGGGTGGTGGTCTTTCCTTTTACTTTTTTTTTTAATGATTTGAGGGCTGAGGAGCTGGCTCAGTGGTTAAGGGCACTTGTTGTTCTTCCAGAAGACCTGGGTTCAATTCCCAATACGGCAGCTCACAGTCATCCCTAATCCAAGTCCCAGGGGATCTGATACTTCTCCAGACCTCCTCAGTCTTCTTCCACACACACAGTGCACTAACACACACTCAAGCACACACACAAATTAAGTAAATAGTTTTAAATAATTTGAATGAATTATTTTTAAAAATTCTACAGTTATGTACTTGGTGTGTGTGTGTGTGTGTGTGTGTGTGAGAGAGAGAGAGAGAGAGAGAGAGAGAGTACACACATGCAATGACACCTGTGGAGAATAGAAGATAACTTGGTTCTCTCCACCACGTGGATTCTGAGGATGAAATTCAAGCCCACAGACTTAGCAGCAGACACCTTCATCCTCCTAACCATCCCACAGGCCCTTTCTTCTTCCTTTTCTTCCTCCTCCTTCTCCTCCCCCAACCTCCTCCTTTTTAATTTGAGACAGGGTCTCCTGTAGCCCAAGCTCTCCTCAAACTAATCACGTACCTGAGGAAGATATTGAACCTCTGATCCTCCCTCCTGCCTCTGCAGCCCAAGTGCTGGGATTACAGGCATGATGGTACTCACTGGGGAAGGAGCCTAGGGCTTTGCACAGTAGCCTAGCACTCTGCCCACTGAATCACATGGCAGCAGGCTTAAAGAGCAGCAGTTAACACTAAGCGGAATCATTCCTCCTCAGCAAGTGGGGTAGTCCTTGTTCCCTCTCCCTTCCCCACAGGGCACACATGCTCCCCTGCTATGTCCCTTTCCAGCCTAATCCATTAATGCAGCCACATCTCACTGGGCTGGGGCAGAGCCAAACAGAAGAATGAGCCATTATCTGTCTGGAGCCTCACACCACTGAGACACACAGACAACTGTGTCCTCAGTTTCCCTAGCCTCCCTTGTGCCCAGGTTGCTGGGGAAGGAGGAGGAGCCAGAGTACAGGCTTTGACCACAGGTCCGGCTCCTCCCTGAAACCCCACCCCTGTGAAGGAATATCTCAGGAGGCTCACTAACAAAATCAGGACAAAGGCTTTCTGAGGCAGCAGCGACCGGGCAGGATGACTTTGTGTGATTGCAGCTAACAGCCCCATTAAGGCATTACACCGTTACACGCCATTACCAGTCCAGCACTTTGTGTCAGCGAGCCCGCTCACATGCCCTCCCCTACGATGGCAAGATGAGACCCACAGGCAGCCCCAGGAAGGCTGGTACAGTGTGGGAGCCACAGGATTCACCTATCTCTAGCAGATTTCCCGACCCCTATGTGTATCAAAGCATTTAATCAGGGAAGGTAAACGTGAGTGCAGAGTCAGGAAGACAGACAGACAGACA
>LOEQ01000609.1:234664-245491 GCA_001685075.1 Bramus lutescens | reverse complement strand
GAGGTTTCACTAGCCTCAGACACAGGGTCCTGCCAGGGTCTGCTCTGGCCACAGCGCCTTTGCACACACAGTTCCTTCTGCCTGCAAACACCTCCCTCCAAATAACCACATCCCTTGTACCTCATCCATCTATTGAGATGCCATCTGCTTACAGAGACCCCTGACCACCTCCAAAGAACACCCCTGGAGCTCTCTAACTCCTAACATTTATTTATTTATTTATTTGTTTGTTTGTTTGTTTGTTTGTTTGTTTGAGACAAGGTCTCACTGTGTAGCCCTGGTAGGCCTGGAACTCACTGTGTAGACTAAGCTAGCCTTAAACTCACAGAGATGGCCCTGCCTCTGTCACCTCCTCAGCCTCTATCCCACGGTTTTGTTTCACTATTTTGCTCTTGAGACGGGATTCCATACCCCGCCCAGCCTGACCTCCCCAAGTGTTTGAGCTTCTCAGATCCCTGCCTTTCTCTCCCCAGTGCTATAGTGATATTTTGTTTGTAATCTAACAAATAAAGCTTGCCTGCTTTGGAGTTCAGAGTGCAGAGCTAAGCCACTAGTTAGCCATAGAAGCCAGGCAGTGGTGGCACACACCTTTAATCCCAGCCCGCAGGAGGCAGCGGCAGACTGTGAGTTCAAGGCCACCCTGGGCTACACGAGACTGATCCAGTCTCAAAGAGTGGGGCAGTGATGGCTCACTCCTTGGGAACCACAGTCCTTAAATCCCAGCACTAGGAAGGTGGAGATTGGAAGGAATATGGCTGGGCCTAGGGAGGAACATAAGGAGGGAGGAGTCAGGAACTCAAAGCATTCAATTTGAGGACTTGAAGGGACAGGTTCGCCCCTTTGGTCTAAGGATTCAGTAGAGGTAAGAACTAGTGGCTGGCTGCTCTGCTTCTCTGATCTTCCAGCATTAACCCCTGTATCTGACTCTGGATTTTTATTATAAAGACCAATTAGAATTCACACTCCACAGCGCTGGGGTTGAAGGTGGCTTATTCCATACCTGGGATCAAACTCTGAGCTTTGGACATGCTAGGCAAACACTCTACTAACTGAGCCAGCCTCTCACTTCTAATTCCGTTACACAATTTATGACTTCGGTTCTGCCCCTCCTGGCCCCTCTGAAGTCCCAGCTGAAGGAAGGGCCTCTCGCCCACAGCAGAGCTAGGCAGGTAGCGAGCGTTCAGCACAATAAACTATGCTTGCTTCTGATTTGCTCGTGTTGTCAGCCAGACCTTGAAATAAATGAAGTCGTTATGTAGGCTTGGATATCTGACTTATGCCCTAAAAAGCCCTGGAGACATAAAAAATAAGAGCCTGTAGCCCTGAAGACACAAAAATAAGAGCCCGTTCTGGGCCTCTGGGAGGCCACGGCCGGCAGGAAGCAGAGACATCGGGTTTAGATTCTCCTGCCTGGTGAGGACACCGTCAACTCCACCACTCTCTTGAGGGCCACTCTCTGCTCCACACCTGTGTGATGGCTCCATTGCCAAGGGAGTTCCAAACATGGGTCCCGTGAGCCCCTACACCTCCCTCAGCCACATATACCCTCATCAGCATCCCTCCATGCCCAGCTCTCCTACATCCAGTTGACAAGGCTCCCAGCATGATCTCCAAAAATCTATTCCAGTTTGTCTGAGCCCTGCCACGCCTGCTCCGACATTCCTCTACTCCCCAGACACCACAGCTACAGGGACCCACAATGCAAATCGTAGGAGCCACCCTCCTGTCTTCCCCCACTGCCCACTGACTTCTCCCTATAGCCCTTTGTCCCCGGGTTCTTCCGCCCCATCCTCGCTCTGCTGCAGGGGCCCCATTCATGGCTCCTACCTCAGGACCTTCCTGCCTATCACTCCCCCATCCTTCCTCCAGCTCCTTGAAAAGCCAGCGTTGTGCCAGCCTCCTGTTCTCAGCCTGCTCTCCCAGCATCTTGGGACTCCCCGTGCCGTGGCGAACAGCCTCTCTCCTCGTGCCCACCTGTGTTGTGACGTGTGCGTCTCTACCCTTCACTGCCGTGATAGGAATAGGCTCTGGGGTGGGAAGCCTGGCCAGATCCAATCACAAGGAGAGGAGGGGAGAGCAGTGAGGAGCCCACCAGGCTGCAGGTCTGAGGAGCCTGGCAGTGCCCCTGCCAGGACCTTGGAGGTTTAGATCTAAAGAGAGTGTTCTGGGTCCAGTGTGGATTCTGGGTACACTCCCCAAGAAGTCAATGGAAAAAGCAAAGGAAACTAATACACAGGGTGCTAGGAGCCACAGCAGGTTGTGGGCAAGAGGAAGGCTGACCTAAAGAGAAGGGGCTGTTCAGACGGCAAAGGCCGATGCTGGCCGCCCTTGAAGAAGGGGTGATGAGGGGCACAGAAACAAGACCCCTACCTCCTGCCCTCCCAGAAGACATGGTCCCTTCTTTTTACATGGAGTCTAGAGTGTCATCCAGGACACAGGGGGTATGAACCAGGCCACTCTCCTCGCCTGACTGCCTGGCAGGGACATGACCCATTTAGCCTTGGACATCAATTATCTGGTTAGGCCCAACCAATTGTTAACACTGGACATAACCCTAGGATTCAGGGAGAGAGATGGTCATAGCGGCCTGGCTGTGGAAGTGCTGGGGACAGTCTCTGCTGCCCCATGTGGCCTGGCCTCTCCTTACCTCGCTGGAGTGGGAACTGGGCCATGAGCACCATGGCCTAAACCTGGTCTTCTGTGGCAATGGGGGCCTGAGAGTCTTCAGTCCTGCAGAGGACAGAACAGGGCAAGGGAGGAACAGTTTCACTAAGACAGCTGTCCTCGAGGTGGGGTCTGAAGAGTTAACAGGAGAACCAGCAGGGCCGGAAGAATCCTCTCTCAGTCCATAAACCAATTGTTATTCGGGCTGCCCAGCAGTCAGGGCCCTCAGCTCTTGGACCTTGCTCCTTCCACCATACCAGTCCTGGGGATCGAACTCAAGAAGTCAGGCTTAGCAGCAAGCCCCTTTACCCGCTGAGCCCCCGTCTTGCCAGCTCCCAGCAAAGACTTTTAAAAGTTTCTCGCCCCGCGCAGAAGCAAAGACACCAGCAACTCTCATTAAATTCAACTTTNTTTTTTTTTTGCCAACAATTTTAAAAGGGATTTTTCTAATTTGGCTGTTGAACTTGTTTGGCTGGTGGGCACTGATTCCATTGATAATTGGCTGTGCCTTCCATCCATTCTCTGGGCCTACTCCGGAATGTAGCTGACAAATTGCTTTCGCGGGTAATGACACATTTATGAATACCAAATGCGGTAATTAATGCATCTAACCTCATATCGTTCTATGTGGACATTTAACATTTATTAATTTCGATTTCCCAGTTTTATTTTCCCACTTGGCGACCGATAAATATTTTAAAGTCTCAGAGATTTCTGAGGGATCCTAAAAAGCTCAGACACCTCATGTCCTGGTGTGACCTTCAAAAAGAGATGGGGGCCTCTCAAAGCCTCAGTTTCTCCATCCTGTTCTCCAGCCTTAGGCGAATCCCGGAGATCTGATGCCCAACCAAGAGGGGCTTTTTTTAAGAGCCACACGGGGTCCAGGCCAAGGCCAGCAGCAACTGCTAGCGATGCCCACACGGCATAATTGCCGTGCCAAAGGCCTCCTCTCACCCGTGAAGAACAAAGCCATAAAAAATGTGTTATGTTGCCAGGCAGCTGACTCTCTCTTACATGGTGTGGAGAGTGTTTTCTAGTCAACAGGCCTGCAGCATGCTTACCCTCCCTCTGTCAATTCCATGGACAGGAAATGGGAAAACCTGGAGGAAGGTGGCCATCCCAACCTCCCACAACACTGGCTGTTGGCTGCTGCAGGCCTGGGTAGGGCAGGCTCCACAGCTAGGCACCTGACAANCTGTCAAGGGCAAACTCTACCATGACAGCACCTGAGGGGCAGCGCCCCCAAGTGAGTTAGGCCCCATATTGATGACCTAGAATGTCATGTGGTCAAAAGGATAGAAACATGTCCGCAGTCCCAGCCCCTTCAGGAGTGTGTACTGATCCAGTGACTTGGTGACTCCATCTTGGTGACTTCCTTCTTCTACCAGACTTGGAGGTTGTGGCTGGCCACACCCTCTACCTGATCAAGTAGATTTGGGGGGAAAGGCCCAAGAGATGGTACAGAGGGGAGGAGGAGAGGAGTGGAATCCCTAACATATCTATCTGCCCAGTTGTCCTCACTTACGCATAACAGGATCTAGCCATACACACATACACACACATGTATACACGCACGCACACACACACCTCTGTTCCCCTGTCCTGCTCTGGGGCTACTGAAGAGACCAGAACCCAAGGTCACAACATCTTGGCAAAAGGACCTCCATTGCCTGCCCCAGAATCAACCCAGGAGGGGATCTCCCATCTGCATGATCACAGTCAGGAACTGCAAAGACTTTGGCAGCAAGTACCTGCCAATGAGGGGGGAACCCCTTCTCTTCCCTGAGCTCTGCCTCCATTTGCCCAGTTGCCCTCACTGAGACCTGGCCACAAACAGAGTGGAAATCAGTACATATTTCTCCGTTTCTGCACCGCTCACCATGGCAGGTGCCAGGCAAAGCCTGGGTGGACAGGAAGTGATGGAGAGCCAGCAGCACACAGTACTTGTGCTATAAGTATAAATCACCCCAGATCAATACCGCAGTCACAGGAGAGTGGACCCGGAAATGTGTCACGTACGCGTTGGGTCATCTCCTCAGATAGGGGCCAGATGTTTAGGGAAGACTCTCTGGAGGAGCAGACAGGCTCTAAGGGAATGAGGAGAGGGTGATGGTACCTTCAGGACAGAAGCTGCTGTGGACAAGGGATGGGACCTATGCCCATGCTTGCCTCCAGCAGCAGCAGCATTGGGGCTGAAGGGAGAGCTGGTGGCTGATGGAGCAAGTCTAGTCTCCCATATCAGCTTGCAGGATCTCTGAGTCTCCACGGCTCAAAAGAGTGCTAAGCTGGAACCTGCTAGGCTGGCTCTCCTAGGATCTGCATTTTAAAAAGAATGAAGAACTGGGCCTGAAAGATGGTGCACCCTGGGTCAGCTCCACCCCACCCTGTCCAGGAGCCTCAGCCTCCCTCCCTGCTCTCCAGGCCCAGCACTTAGGCCCTCATCTTGTATAGTGACGACTACCATGGTGGCAGCCATATCCTGAGGTTCTTGCCCCTTAATAAAAATAGCTCAGCAGATGAAGGTGTTCACAGCTCATTCATGACCTGAATTCCATCCCCGGGACCCACATGGTGGAAGAAGAGAATTGACTTCCAAAAGTCGTCCTCTGACCTCCACATGCAGTGGAGATCTCAGGGCTTCTCTGTGTAACAGTCCTGGAACTCACTCTGTAGACCAGGCTGGTCTCGAACTCAGAGATCCCTCCGCTTCTGCCTCCAGGGTGCTGGAATTAAAGGCGTGTGCCACCACTGCCTGGCATGGTGCTTATTTCCTAGGTGGAGGGACACCCTTATCTGTTAGAGATGATGCTGAGATATCTACAGATCAAATGACAAGACAGTCTCAGTTCCTCAGCTGGGGGGTAAGAGGTTGGACTACAGATAAAGCGGGCTCTCCTGGGCAGAGTAAGCTACCCTCACCTAGCTGACTGGTAGAGAGCAAGCCCTGACTTAGAATCGCTTTGAAAGATTTCCGTAACACAAAGTGGAAAACAGGACGGACAGAGGGATGAGAACTTTCCAGGCATCCATCCTGGGAACTCCTCGAGGTTGATGGACAGCAAGAAAGTGGAGTCAGGCGCATGAAAGGTCTGAGAAGCAGAACCGGAAGGCAGGGACTGAGGAGGATAGAACCCAGCCGAAGAAGGGAGGGAAGGGGAGGGGAAGGAGTGCCCTTGGGACACCAGGGCTGTAGAGCTGAGTGCGGCCTCAGTGGCCTCCCAGCTCTTTCCCACTATTCAGGGGTACCCTGTGCATGTGTCACCCAAGTCTGCCTGACCCCCCACTGCATAAGGGAGTGTGTGTGTGTGTATGTGCATGTGTAGGTATGCACATATATGTGTACATGTAGAGGCCAAAAGATAATATTGAGTGTCTCTGCCTATTTTCTTTTCTTTTTTTTGGCAGGATCTCTCTCTGAACCTTGAGCTCAAATGAACTCCAAGGATCCACCTGCCCTTCCCTCAAGCCCACACTGGGCGTTCATATCCAGCCAGTTTTTCCATGGCAGGCACTTTACCTACTGAGCCATCTTCCTCCCCTAGCCTCATCCCAAGCGTCTCTCTGAGTGATTGGTCAGATAAGGTCAGATAAACCAGGCCCAAACTGGCCGATACTTGTCATTCCTCTGGACTCATTTACTGGCTCCCAAGTGGGTGGGTCATGCCACCTCCACTCAGGACCCTCGCTATGATTGTGAGACACAGACAGCCCTCATCTTCTAGACAAGGAGGTAGAGCTGGACTGAGCAGCCCTTGTATCACCATGAGGGAAGCCATTCTCCCACCAAAATTAATACCAGGGATAGAGCAGAGGAAAAAGGTATGGACTCTGGAGCAGCTGAGTCAGACAACCCTCCGGCCAGCCTTACACAGGACCCGCAAGGAAACACACTGATAAATTCGCTCTGGCCTGAGTCTCAATAACATTCCCACAGCTCAACAGGAAGATAGTAAATGGAGACCAACTGCCACCTTCCCTTCAGCACCCAGTTCTGTCTGTACTGCCTGTGGACCCCAGGGCCAGCAGCCACAGGGGTCTGTTGTGACTTGGATATGTGACATCCCCCAGTTGGCTCATAATCCATTGCTTGGTCTCAGATTGTGGCAGTTTGAATGTGACTGGCCCCCCATAAGCTCACAGGAAGTGGTACAGTTAGGAGGTGTGGCTCATTGGGATGGTTGTGGCCTTTCTGGAGGAAGGGTGTCACTGTGGGGGTGGGGCTTGAGGTCTTCTTTGCTCTAGCTTCACTCAGTGTGATATTCCGCCCACTTCCTGTTGCCTTCTGATCAAGATGGAGCCAGCACAAGCCTGGGCGGTGGTGGCGCACTGCTCTAATCCCAGCTCTTGGGNTGGGAGGCAGAGGCAGGCGGATCTCTGTCAGCTCAAGGCCAGCCTGGTCTACAAATTGAGTTCCCGGACAATTAGGACTGTTACGCAGAGAAACCCTGTCTTGAAAAATAAAATTAAAAAAAAAAAAACAAACAAACAGATGGAGCCAGCACTTTATCTGCCTGCACACTGCCATACTCCCCACTATGATAATAGGCTGAACCCTATGAAACTGTAAGCGAGTCACCCCGATTAAATGTTTTCCTTGCAAGAGTTGCCGTAGTCATATTCACGGCAATAGAAACCTTAACTGAGACACAGATAATAGCGCTGTTTCAGAGACGGTCGAGCTGAACCGGAGGAGGCAGGTGACTGGGAGAGGCCCCTGGAGGCGCTACCATCCCTGACTACCTCCTGCCTTCTTCTCTCTGTGTCCTGCCATGCCTTCTCTACCCTGAGGAACACAGACCTCCCCTCTGCTGCAGGTGCCGGTAACTCAGTCAGAATCATAGAAAAGTAACTAAAACAGGGTCTGCGTTAGTGAAGGTCTCCAGAGAAGCGGGCCTGGCAGTTGAGAGAGAGAGAAACTGATTAAAGGAATTGGCCCACATGATCATGGAGACTGTCCCATTCAAAATCTGGAGTTTGTGCCTGCATACCTGAGATTCCCGAAGAAGGTATTTGCGACAGTCTGAGGTCATCTTCGGCAGAACCTCCCCTGGCTGGGGAGGTTGTCTTTATTTCTACTGGCGTCTGCAGATTAGACAAGGCCTAACCACACGACGGGGGCACCTGCTCTACTGCCAGGAGAGTTAGATGTTAATTTCATCCAAACGGCGGGGAAATCTTTATAAACGAGACTATCCCTGCATCTCTAGTTGCTTCTTTCTCAGCCTCATCTGTAGACAAAGAAGCTGAGGTGGGGNTACAGGGGCCAAGGTCACCTGGTTGAGTAGCAGCAACGCTTAGCTGTTTCCATCGAGGCTCCCAGGTCAGGGCTCTCTGTACCATCCTCTGGGTATTGCTGTAAATCCTCGGTCCAGGTAGGACAAGTTAGGCTGGGAGCCCTGGCTACACCAAGAGCTGCCCCTCCCCCAGAGCAAGCACCACAGGCTGGCTGGGGTGGGATCTACATATCTGTAATTTGCATATCATTTGAATGGTACTGCTCCCTGAAGTCCAAAATGCTAGGAAACTCCCCGGATCTGCCTTTTCCCCCCCGCAGTCTCTTGGTTTCAGCTACACCAGTGCAGAGAGAGAGTCAGACCGCTGGACTGACCGCCTGTCCCCTGCCTCTTCTGTCTCCCAACGATGCCAGACCACAAGGGCAAGCAGTGTTTTCTCTGTTCTGTCCCAGGATCTCCACGTTGCAGCGGCTGCAGCTTGTGCTGTGTGGGAGTTGCTTTTGGAGGATGCAGGAATGAGCATTTTTTATTTTAATAGCTGTGTATTCATTTTTATGTTTCTTTGAATTTATGGCTGGGGTGCCGGTTTCCTTTTACTGCTGTGATGTAAAATTCCCCTTTAAACTAAATTTCAGTTTTTTAAAGAAAGTCAACGAAAATAAAAACAGTAGGTAAATAATAGAGTAGGTGGTGTGTCCATACAGCAGAGATGGAGGGAAAATAGTGGAGGTGTCTAGAAGAGCTGGACAAATCCCAGTGTCTGTCACCGCCCACTCAGCTCCCTCCCCTCGGCTGTCACCTGCCACTGGGGGCCAAAGTCAAGGGGCGTGCCCTGTGTCTGGCTTTCTCGTGTTTGTGTGTGCATGTGTGTTTGTGTACATACATGTGAAGGTGTGTACATGTAGAAACCAGTGTGTATGTATGCCACATGCATGCCTGGTGCCCAGAGAGGCTGGAAGANGGCCAAAGTCAAGGGGCGTGCCCTGTGTCTGGCTTTCTCGTGTTTGTGTGTGCATGTGTGTTTGTGTACATACATGTGAAGGTGTGTACATGTAGAAACCAGTGTGTATGTATGCCACATGCATGCCTGGTGCCCAGAGAGGCTGGAAGAAGGCATCAGATCCCCAGGCCTGGAGTTATAAAGAGTTTTGAGCCACCATGTGGGAGCTGGGAATTGAACCCAGATTCTCCACAAAAGCAGCCAGTGCTCACACAGCTGACCCATCTCTCCAGCCCTCCTCTTTTCATTATTCTTTATTTTATATGAACAAGTATTTTGTATGAATCTTTCTATGCCTGCGCACATGTGTGCCTGGTGCTCAAACAGGCCAGAAGAGAGCATCAGTCCCTAAAACTAAAGTTATGGATGGTTGTCAGCCACCATGTGGGTGCTGGAAACTGAATCCAGGTCTTCTGCAGGAGTAGCAAGTGCTCTTAACTACTGAGCCATCTCTCCAGCACCCCCTTTTTAAATAACCCACCAAGTCCAGTTTGAGCTGCACACATGCTCATGGGTGTACGACTGGACTGTGATTGACCTGCCAAAGCCAGAACCCAGAGCGCTCCCCAGAAGTCACCAGCTGTCACTAATTCCTCAACAAGATAAAGGAGGAAAGGATGTATTGAAGTATTTGGGGGGTTCTTGTTGGGAGGAGGAGGGAGGAGTTGAAGGTACTCACAATTGAGACGTACAAAATTCTCACAAAATACGTAAAAGTTATTCTATTTTTATTTTTATTAAGATTTATTTGCCGGGTATGCACACGTGTGTGCGTGACCTGCATGTATGTCTATGCCCCATATGTATGCAGTACCCACAGAGGCCAGAAAAAAGTGTCAGGTTCCCTGGAACTGGAGTTACAGAAGGTTGTAAGCAACCATGTGTGCTGGGAATCCAACCTAGTGCTGGGCATGGGGAGGCATTTATGAGCCTACCTACTTTTTTTTTAAATTTAACTTGGAACTCACTAATTCAGCTAGACTGGCAGTCAATAAACCCCAGGGGTTCTCCTGTCTCTGCCTCCCCAGGGCTGGGGTAACAGATGTCCATGGGTGCTGGGAATCCAAACTCAGGGCCTCATACATGAGTAGCAAACAGGTGCTTTACCCGCCAGGCCATCGCCCCAGCTCCTCTTTCTCTATGACACACAATAGCTAGACATATCCACAGGCTATAAATATGAGACGATTAAGTCGAAGAATTAATAATAGACGTTCCTCAGACAATTAGCACATTCCTCACTAAGCACACTTACCACTTGGGTGTAGACCCTCCCTCAGGCCCATAGCTTCCTCCCTTCCCTCCCATCCCCCCAGAGTTCTCAGGTTCTGGGGAAATGGCCTCTGTGTTAATTCTTGGGACCTCACATTTATCTTCAAAGCATCTCATTGGGCCAATCTTTTCCTCTCGGTGGAAGAGAATGATGTTTCCCAACCAAACCTCTACTAACCCGGGAGTCAGCCATCTCTCCCCCATGGAAGACTGCAAGGTAATTAACATCCTTGCAATTAACCGGGGCCCCACACTCACCATTAAGAGACAGCTAAGGGTTCTGCTTAAAATGAACAAATCGCAAATGACCCAAGAGCCCTGGGTTCCTGCTTCCTTCCCCCCAAAAAAAATCAGAAGGAAAGAGAGAGAGAGAGAGAGAGAGAGAGAGAGAGAGAGAGAGAGAACATTTAAATAGAAAAACGGTTTTCATTTATGAGCCAGTATCATTATTCATAACTGGAGAATTGTATGGCGCAAAAGCCTTTTCCACTTAATTAGAATGGTGAGCATCACAGGAGGGGGGACTGTGTGGAGCACCAGGGACCAGGAGGCAAAAAGCATAGATGAAAGGAAAGAAAGTCCCTCCCTGTCACTGTGGGTCTGCGTGGCTGTGCTGTCAGACAAGGAGGCAAACAGAGAACCCAGACAGACCACAGG
>LOEQ01000609.1:139454-151490 GCA_001685075.1 Bramus lutescens | reverse complement strand
CGGGCTGAGGGGAAGAAAAGGGAGGAACAGTCACCCACAGGCATGATGACATCCTTGCCTCCTTCCACTCAGGGCTGCGTTGCTATGCCAAATTCCACCGGAACCGCAGGGTCACTCGGAGGAAGGGGCGCTGCGTGGAACCTGAGACAGTCAACGGGGACCAGGGATCCTTCATCAACATCTAGCGCCCTAGCGGTGCCTCCCCACAGGCTGGGGTTCTGAGCTAGGGAGGTTTGGACAAATAAGACGGCGTCAGTAACTAGCTCAGCTTGGGGCTGCGTGGGGGATCCAAGGACTGAGGCTGCGGGTGCAGGCCCGGTACACTCATCCCCAAGCTGGGTAACAGTTTAGTTGAGAGCAGCTGTGTCTGCCATCCCCGGCGGTACCCACACAACTCCGCTCTACGTGATAGTCGTGTCGAGCGCGCCCTCTTCTGCTTGACATGAGCATTACAGCAGCTTCAGTTTGGAAAATTAAGAGGTTTCCCAGCCTGGAAAGGGTTGGAAAGAGAGGACACCTGACAGGAGTGGCCCTGGAATACTCTGAGGCAAACGCCAAGCACCGCCTTCATTTTTAACTGAATTTCTACAGAGACCGTGGCAAGAGGCCACTGAAGCGCTCTTGAGTTGCAAGACTTGTGCCAGGTCCCACATCATCCATGATCCAATATCTTTGGCAGCAGACACAACTTGACTGTCTTCAGCCTTTCCCCACAGAGGCTTATCATCTTCTTGAGAGACAGAGTCTCACTCTTTGGGCAACCCAGCCTTTGGAAACTCAGACAATCCCCCGCCTCTGTCTTCCAAATGTTGGGATTACCAGGAGTGAGTCAGCATATTTGGCAGGTGTATCCTCCTTAAAATCAAAGCATGGGGGCACGGTGGGGTGTGGCTAACCCTAGTTTCCATCCCCAAGCATGGTGTCAAAGGCAGACGGTGCTGGAGGATCAGAAGTTAAAGATCATCTTCGGCTTCTTAGCAAGTGTGAGCTCAGACTACAGAAGACTGTATCTCAAGCAAAACAAAATAAGCTATTGGCCTGGCCTGCACAAGGCCCTGGGTTTGATCTCCACTCTTTCTCCTCCATTCCTGCTTCTTTCCCCCAGCCCCTACACATGGGGGATTCGTTCGGGTGAAGAAGGGTCCCTGTGAAAGGGCCTTCCCTCTCAGTGCTAGTCACAGTCATGAAGTGGCTGGGGATAACTTTCCTGGTGTGGCCTGGGTCATGGGGTCGCTCCCTCCTAAGTTGTCCTCAGAGCATGTGCCCCCCCCCCGCTGGAAGGACAAGCACATGCCACCCTGAGTTCACTTCACACAATGTTTGGTGATTCCCAACCTCCCTAAGACCATCTCTGGACTCCACCCCTTCGCTTCAGCAACAATGCCCCTCGGAAAGTGGGGTCACCTCCAAGACTGGTGCAGCCTTAATGCTCACAGGCTAGAACTATGTTGACAACCTCACCATTATTGTCACCGCCTGGAATATGTGTCCCAGCAGATCTGGAGCCACCTGAGGAACCACCTCAGGAGAACCCTTTAGACCCTTGCTCCTGGCATCTCCCTCCTGGTCAATTTTTGCAAAGGAAAAAAAAAAGCCTTCCCTGCCCCCGCCCTCCCCAGCCTGGACCACATCCATGGGATGCCAGGGCTGTTTACGGCTTTGGGGTAACCAGTCTGGTCCAGGGATCAGGCACCAAAGAAAGCAAGCAGATCTAGAAGAAATCAAATACGCTTGTTCTTCTTTCCCAAGTTGGGTCTGATAGGCCTGGGAATGGGGGTCAGGGCCAATAGCCGGAAGGATCAAAGCGGCAATGGTACGGCAGGTTCTAATATAGATTCATTTTCCTTTCTGTAGTGCCAGGGCCTTGTGCATTCCAGGCAAGTGCCCTGCTGCTGAGCTGCATGCTAACTGGTCTGGGCTTCGAAGTCTCCAAAGCCTCCCCAGGGGCTGCCATGGCAGCCAGGGCTGAGAACATTGGTCCCCTGCCCTCTTACCTGCTGCAGCACACTGCTATACACAGCCTGCGCCTCCTCTCACACTTTGCTGACCTTAGGGAAGTTGCTCACGGTCTCTGTGCCTTGACTTTTCAATGAAATGAAAATGCTTGATTCTTAAAACAGTGCCTGGCCTATAACACACACACACACACACACACACACACACACCCCACCTAGAGTACCAGCTAACCAACTTCAGCAGGCCTTCATTTGCACAGTGATTCATCACATACGCAATGATGCTTTTTTTTTTTATTTTCTAGCAGTGTCTCACTATTCATCTCTGGCTGACCTGAAACTCACGATGTAAGCCAGGTTAGCCTAGAACTCATGGAGACCCACCTCCTCTGCCTTCCAAGTGCTGGGATTAAAGGTTGCACCACCATGCCCGGTTCAGGATGCTTTCTATGATTGCTCCAAAGTGCACTTCACAATGGGTGTGGTGGCGCGCACGTCTTTAATGCCAGCATTTGGGAGGCAGAGGCAGGCAAATCTCTGTCAGCCTGGTCTACAAAGAGAGTTCCTGGACAGCCAGGGCTACATAAAGAGACCCTGCCTCAAACAAATATACAAACAAAAAACAAAGTGGACTTCCCCAAACTGAGTCACTGCTCTGGAGAAGCATATAGATTCCTACGCCGAGGCAGAGCCGGAGGAGCATGTGCCTACACAGCATCAGGTTTATGAGAATAAAAGCGGACCCTGATGGGGAGCTGAGCAGGGGTTTGCTTAGAACTGCCCAGACTGCCCTGAGCTGAAGCCTCAAGGACACTCTGGCAGGTCCCCACTGTCCACAGACACGGACTGTTTTTCTGGGCTTTGGCGATAGGAAGGGTGGTTTCCATGGCTGGTAGAAGGGGGCTGAGGGGGCTGTGACTAGAGGTGCAAATGTCAAAGGAAAATGACATCATCTGCTCTTGGAGGTTAGATTCCAAGGCCACACCCCTTCTCCTGCTGAGGTGTGGCAGAGCCCCTCCAGAAGCCTCCTTCAGCCTTCCCCAGAGCAACCACAATGAGGAGAATGTTTAGAAAGTAAGGAACCAAGAGCCCTGGGGTGCCAGGAAGTGGAGTCTGGAGAGGTCTGCAGCTGAGGCTGCCCTTTGAGAGTTCCTGGGGCAGGACTACATTAACAATGGCCCTCTATGCAGCCTTCATGCTCACAGACCATAGTGAGTGTGTGCTTGCAGGCCATAGATACTGTGTGCACACAGAAAAGGGGTGGTCAGGGTGAGCAGGCTGCATGCAGAACAAGGGGTTTGCACTGCGGGGAGTGGGGTTTCCAAAGCCCCCGGAAGGGCGGGTGGTCTGGGACTGATCTATGACCAAGCCTTCCCTGGTTGCAAAGTTCCAGGGAGACTGGTAGAAGCACAGACTCTTGGGCCCCACTCCACACCTACTGAGCTGCAATCACAGGAGTGGTCCCCAGCTCCTGGCTTCTAACACGTTCTCCAGGGCACTCTTGGGTGTGATGGGTGTGAGGGCCACAGAAGGAAGACAGATGCCAGTGGTGGGGACATTTGAACAATTAAGCTTCTAGCAATTCTGGCTTCTAACACTTTCTCCAGGGCACTCTTGGGTGTGGTGGGTGTGAGGGCCACAGACCGAAGACAGATGCCAGTGGTGGGGACATTAGGACAAGTCAGTACTCTTTTATTCACTGTGACTTGGTGACTCTGAGGTCTGTTTCTTGGCAATTGACCAGCGAGGACAAACTCCACAATCCAAGGCCTACCTCCTTGACTGCCATTGGCTCTGCTTAGAAGACACCAGGTAGGGCTCTTAGGCCCAGAGTCTCCATCACTGGACATGTGTGCTCTTGGGAAATGCCTTGGGGGGTTATAGCTCCTCCTTGAAATGTGGGAGCGGCAAGGGAGGGTACTATGGTCTATGACGCCATATTGCATGTATTCTCTGAGCTGTAAATAAAGAGGTGACAATTGCTAAGCCACTTCTTGACCCCGTTCTTCCAGGAAATGGTCAGTCTGATTGGCAGGGAACATCGCCAGAGCCTTGAAAGGGGACCCTAGGTCCTGTATTTCCCATTTACTTGATTTGATTGAAGTCTGGTCTGAGCAAGCAAGGCAAATGCAGCTCCTCCCTCACCTGGATATTGAGGTCTGCAGGGTTGGAGCAGCTGCTGGGGTACCCAAGGGGATTGGGGTGCTGTTCACCGCAGACTGATCAGCAGCAGCTGCAGCAGCGTCCCACTTCAGTGTGGTTCAGGACAAAACACTGTCAGTCATGACAGGGCCTAGGAAGGCTCAGATGCCATCTTGGGAAAGTTTGTGAACTGCTTGTGGCGCTCTGGTTTTGCAGCTGAGAGAACGTCTAATCTGGGTACCATTCCTGCCAGCACCACCCCAGCCTGCTCACCGGGTCCTCTCAGGTCTGGCTAACCAGAGCGGTTTTGGTTCTGATGGCAATGGCTTTAGTATCCCAAAACCAAGGCTGAGCCCAGACTTTTCTTTCCCACCAGTCAGTTCCCAAATAACTACATAGAGACTTAATATTAATTATTAATGCTCAGCTGATGGCTTAGGCTTGTTTTTAGCTAGCTCTTACAATTTAAATTAACCCATTTCTATTCATCTGTATGCTGCCCCAAAGTTCGTTTACCTCATCTACATAGTCCCCATCCTGCTTGCTCTGCTTCTCATGGTCTCCTCTGACTCCACCCTTCTCCCCAGCATTCTCGCTGCCATGAAAAATCCTGCCTAGCCGTCAGTCAATCAGCTTTTTATTAACAATAAGAGCAACACATCTTCACAGTGCACAGAAGGACTATTCCAGAGCACCCAGGCACTTTTGGAGCCTGATGTCCTGGCAAGACTGCCCTGCCCAGCTGTGCAGAGTGGTTGGAGACCAGCTTTCCCAAACCTAGGGTTTCCTAAATCATGAGCCCTGGCCAGCCAGCCCCAGCATCCTCCAAGACACTTTGAGCTTCTGAACCCACAGGGCCTCTGGCTCAGTGTATCGAGTGCTCTTGGAACTTGGCCTGCTTGATCTTAGAACTGCAGAGTCCTGCACCAAACCTCTCTTACTGTGTCCCCTGCCCAGTGAGCCAAGATACTCCTGCTGAGGGTGGTTCTAGGGACCAAACCCAGGATGTCCCTTTCCTACAGACATCAAAGATCATACTATGTCTGTTTCAAATCTTCAGTTCTGCCATTAGGTGGCGTGGAAGCAGATGCTGTGTGCTAATAAAATTTTATCGACATAAAAGATCAATGGGGCAGATTTGGTCTGAAGGCTGGAGTTTACTCATATGTCGCTGACTTCTGGTCAATGGCTGTGGAAAGGCCTATGGTCCTGACGTGCCAGCTTCAATCTGTTTTTAGATATTAGTAACTCTGAGATAAAGGACCAAGGCCAGATGTCTGGAGAGGTGCATAGCAGTGGGGAGTGTCCTGGGTTCAGCTCCCAACAACCACAGAGTAGCTCATGGCCATCTATGGTGGGGTCTGGTGCCCTCTTCTGGCATGCGGGTGCTTGCAGGCCAAGCACTGTGTGCATGATAAATAAATAAAATAAATCTCAAATAAATAAATAAATAAAACCAAGGCCAGACAAATCCCAGCTCCCGGGGTGTCAGCAGCCTGGGTCCAGGCCTCAGAGGTAAGGATGTACTGGAGGCAGATCCGATGGTTTGCTAAGGAAACAGAACCCAAACTAGGCCTGGTGCCTCAATGCTTGCAGTACCGACACTTGGGTGTTGGAGGCAGGAGGATCAGAAGTTCAAAGTCATCTTCAGGTATATGATGAGTTTGAGATTAACCTGTACTACTTGAGACCCTGTCTCAAATCAAAAAAAAATAAAATCCAACAAGTATTTATAGTCATATGCCTATGCCTTTAAATAGCTATGTGTTTATATATCATACATATATGTATCTGTGTCTACATATCAACACACACTGCTTTACTTTATTTTAAGCACTTCGCTGTCTAGTCCACAATCTGTAGAACAGGCTGGCAGGCCAGGAACTGAGGCGTAAGCTAATGTTTCCTGAGGCCAGATTTCTTCTCTGAGGCCTTCACTTCTGGTCTTAAAGCTTTCAACACAAGAAAACTGCCCATTGCCGAGGCTCTAGATCTTTGTTCCCCAGCCCATCACAACACCTGGACATGTGGCAAAGTTTCTCTGACAGGCAGTGTGGGTCTGGGCTTCCTTGCTGTCAGTCGTCCCAAGCTTTGGGTGGTGGCAGTGGCTGTTAACTGTGTGGGCTCCTGTGCCTGCAATGACGGGCACCAGGCATCCCATCCAGGGCTAGGATGGGCTGAGGCAGAGTGAGTGGAAAGGAAATGACTAAATGTTCTTTTCCTTTTCCGCCTTTATCGTCCTCTCACCCCTGCATCCCGCATGGCATATCCTCCCAGGTGCATGCAGGGGACCAGAAGCAGGATGCCTGGCTTCTTTGGGTCCTTGTGCATGTGGTCCTGAGCTGTCTTTCTGTGTCCTCAGCCGTGGCCTTGAAGCAATGCCTGGTACGGTACAGAGAGGAGCTGCATTCTTGAAAACCCAGCCATGGTTCCTGTTTATGGGAGGAAGCCCACACCCTCCATGTAACTGAAAATGCTCAGAGCATCTATTTATTTATGTATTTATTTATTTATTTATTTATGCAATATTCTGTCTGTGTGTATGCCTGCAGGCCAGAAGAGGGCACCAGACCTCATTACAGATGGTTGTGAGCCAGCATGTAGTTGCTGGGAATTGAACTCAGGACCTTTGGAAGAGCAGGCAGAACGGCTGAGCCATCTCTCCAGCCCTCAGAGCTTCTTTATGAGAAGAGAAACTGAGGCACAGAGAAGCAGAAGTCTCTTCGCCAGAGTGGGGCTACGTTAGTAGGTGGTGGAACTGGAGGCTTTACTGGAATCTGACTCTAAAACCACATCCTACGACTCTGAGTCCTTGGCCCTCTCAAAGGGCACGGGTTCACTGAGAGCCTAATAGGAGCAGAGCACCGAAGTACCCACCCCTCCCTAGTAACCTGGAGTCCCCCCTTCCCCCTCGGGCTTCACTATGAGGCTTCCTCCTGGAGGGTGCTCCCTGCCTCCTACCCCTTCCTCATTCCTCTCTTATCTCAGGCTCCAGTGTCTTACCACACTGTGCAGGGAAGGTGAACCTCCTAGAGACTGTGGGATCAGATACAGGGAAAACAAACACCCAGAGAAACTGGTGACTGATGGGCATCTTGGGGTAGCAGGACCGGAGCCACAGCTACCCTTGTTTGTCTGCAGACAGAGCCCTCAGATGCTCCCAGAAGTGGAAATTCCAACGCCATCCATCCAGAAAGATGGGAGGCCAGACAGAGGAAAGCCTGGGGTCTGAGTTCCTGAAGTTCCACAGAAACTTGACTGGCTATGGGAGGTTGAAAGAACAACAGGCCTTCAGGGAGGGCTTGGTATGGGGCCGGTAATGCAACCAGACAAGATGCTCAGGGTAAAATAGGGAGAACAAAACATCTAAGCACACACATATAATCATGTAGACAACATTCACATACACATGCGCACACTTATGTACACACACATACATACACACACACACATGCGTGCACACGGGAGCATGGGCACCTAAAGAAAGGGAGCACCGTAGAACAAAGAACTGGAGAACTGGAGAGTAGTCCTCCGTCCTCCAGGGCTATAGCCTCTGCATCTGCTTTTCCTTCCTCCAGCTTCCTGGAACACAGAAATGCAGAAGCAATTTCCTCATCTGCCTTTTCCACCCGGCCTTTGGGTGAGTCCCTCACTCTCTGACTTGAATGCTCAAATCCCTAGAGAGACCTGATTGCCCCACCACTGTAAGCCTCACTCCTTGGCATTATGGAACTGCTTTCGCTCAGCTGCACTGACTCTGCACTGGGACCCATAAGGTAACTAGCAGTGGGGTGAATGCCTGGCCTCTCCACCCTCACGTGACATGCCTCCTTGCTGTGGCTCACCTGCTCCCTTCTGCATGAAGGGCACACAAATCATTCCAGGATATCCTCTCTATTGCTTCCCCTCATGGAACAAAGACAGGAGTAACCCAGGCATCTCCTCGGGAGCTTTTATTTTTTTAGATTATTTTCTTTTATGTGTATGAGTGTTTTGTCTACATGTATATACATACACTTCAGGCATTCCTGGTGCCCAGGAAGGTCAGGAAAGGATTCCCTGGAACTAGAGCACCGAACCCAGGTCCTCTGCAAGATGAGCAAGTGCCCTTAACCACTAAACCATCTCTCTAGCTTTTTATACTGTCCTATTCCAGACTCTCCAAGAGGCACCTAAAATATCTCTTTTTTGGGATCTGATGCCTCCCTCTTCTGGCATCCTTGGGCACTGCACACACATGGTACATGGACATACTAGCAGGAAAAACACTCTTACACATTATACAAAAATAAAATCTTGGGCTGGAGAGATGGCTCAGAGGTTAAGAGCATTACCTGCTCTTGCAAAGGTCCTGAGTTCAGTTCCCAGCAACCACATGGTGGCTCACAACCATCTGTAATGGGGTCTGATGACCTCTTCTGGCCTGCGGGCATACACAAAGACAGAATATTGTACACATAATAAATAAATATTTAAAAAGTAAAAAATAAATAAAATCTTAACAACAAAGGGCAGCTCTGCCTAACCATCCAGGCTCTCTCCAGTCCTGTCAGACCCGAGGCCAAGAAACCCAGAGCCAGTGTGTCTACGAAGATCAGCACCATAGGGAAGGACACTGAATCCAAATGGCAAGCCATCTGCCGTGCTGCTGAGGGGCAGGACTCGGCCCTCTAGGCCCATCCCAGAAAGGCTTCTTGTTGGTCCTCACTTCCTGACAGGCATGTGTACCCTCAGCTGGAGTCTAGGTTTATATCCTCTGCTGTTTCTTCCAGCCTGGCTTGTCCACTTGGGGAAGGAAGTGGCTGGGGCTTACATCACAGCTAGTGTCCCTTACCTCATGGAGCACAGGACAGCTGGGGTCATCCTAAAGCCCTTTGCCATTTGGAGCCTTCTGTAAGCCCCACATGCCTTAGATCCAGGGAGAGTGTGAGGTAAGAGGGGTGGGGAGCCATGGAAACTGGGAGATGAAGAAATGGCTCCACAGTTAAAGCACTTTCTGCTCTTCCAGAGGACCCTAGTTCAGCTCCCATATGCCCATCAGATGGCTCACAGTGGCCTTCCTGTAACTCCTGCTCCAAGGAATCCATTGCCTTCTTCTGGCCTCTGTGGGCACACACAGCATACAGTGCATGCAAGCATACATACATGCAATACAAATAAAAATAAATCTTGACAAATGAATAAAATTTAGCTGGGTGGTGGTGGTTAATGCCTTTAATCCCGGCACTCAGGAGGCAGAGGCAGATGGGTCTCTGTAAATTTGGGGCCAGCCTGATCTACAAAGGGAATTCCAGGACAGCCAAGGCTACACAGAGAAACCTGATGTGGGATTCCCCTCCGTATGCTGTGATTACCATTAATTAATAAAGAACTGCTTTGAGCCTATAGCAGAGCAGGGCAGAACAGAGCTAGGCAGGTAGAACTAACTGAATGCTGGGAGAAAGAGGGCAGAGTTAGAGAGAAGCCATGTAGCTCGCGGGAGACTGACGCCAGAACTTTACCCAGTAAGCCACAGCCTCTTGGCTATGCACAGATTCATGGAGATGGGTTAAATTAAGATGTAAGAGTTAGCCAATAAGTAGCTAGAGCTAATGGGCCAAGCAGTGGCTTAAATAATATGGTTTCTGTGTGATTATTTCGGGAGTCTGGGCGGCCGGGAAACAAACAAGCAGCCTTCTTAAAACAGAAACCCTCTCGAAAAATCAAAAGAATTAAAAAACAAGAAAGAAATTTGTTATATAAACTTATGAATCTATTAAAAAATAATGTAAGAAATTATGAAAAGCATCCCCAGAGGAACACTATCCCTCCCCTGGGTGAGTCCAGCTCTCTGGCTTGCCAGTAGGAAAGCATCTGGTTATCACAGTTTTAAATTTTGTCATATTGAGTTCAAGGCCAGCTTGGAACTCTGTCCAAAGAGAGAGAGAGAGAGAGAGAGAGAGAGAGAGAGAGAGAGAGAGAGAATTTAAACTTCAATTCCACAAGTGCGTTTACTGAATGACCGACTCAGGAACCTTATGGGATGTGGGGCCATTTGTCATTCCACACCCAGGAGCAGGCCATGGCAGGGACCCTGGCTCCTCTGAGAACAGTTCGTTTCCTTTTCCTTTGCTCCTCTGTGTGCTCACTGCATGCTACCCCAGCGGCCCAGCTGACTGGTTCTTCATGTGTCCCCTCCCACCTCTGGCCCCAGCTGGCTGGGAAGAAGACAGTGCCTGTGAGAACAGCAGGGACCGTCCACAGTCCTGGCCTGGCTCCATCCCTTTCATCTTGACCTGGCCTGTGTTCTCTTTATACAGTGACGATGCTCGCCTGACATACAAAAAGCATGACATAATGTAGTTAATCCGAGGTCAGTATGACCTGGGAACTTTCAAAAACAAAGACCCAAAGACCCAGGGAGCTGCCTGTTTTTTCTGTAAAGTGCCTTGAATGCATACAGTCATGGAGAAATGTGAGGGGGAAGGGTCTGATCTAATGGTGACAAACTAAGGAGGCTTGCAGGGCCTGTTTAGATGCTCCTTGGCCTCTGCAACATTCCTCCTTCTGCATGTGGGGCAGGACTCTATGAGTGCATTGGTTGGTTTGTTTCTTTGTTCGCAGTGTGTGTGTGTGTGTGTGTGTGTGTGTGTGTGTGTGTTCTTAATTGCTTTTCTATTGCTGCAAAGAGACACCATGACCAAGGTGACTTAGAAAGTATTTACTGAGGTTCATGGTTCCAGGGGGTTAGAATCCGTGACCATCATAGTGGGAAGCATGGCAGTAGGAAGGCAGGCATTTATAATGTTGCTGGAGCATTTATAATTAATAGTAAGTCTCTATGTGGTTATTTGGGAGCTGGTTGGTGGGACAAAAAAGCCCACCTATGTGCATCCTTAATCCCAGCTTCCCTACAGAAAATGGGAAATGGAGAATCACCCAAATTTTCTGAGTACCTAGTGTACTCAGAAAACACAAGAGCGGGGTTGCCTTAAAAACAAGGTGGAAAGGTGAGGATCAACTCAAGGAAGCTGATCCTCTTACCTCTACACAGGAGCCATCACAAGCATGCCTACATATAAACACAGAAACTAAATAAACAATCAAAAATTCAACGTTACAGGATATATCCATGTACGGGAACATCACATTGTGCCTTGTTAATGTGTATAATTTTTATATCAGTTAAATAAACTTATATAATAAACCATAATTAGAAAGATGTAAAGGCAAATACCTGTTATCCCAGTCCTTAGAAGGCTAGAAGAGGGCACCCTCAAGTTCAGGGCCAGCCTGGGCTGTAGAGAAACATTCTACCTAGGAACAAAATAGAATAGCTGTCCATCACAATGGCAGACTTGTAGCTGGCCTTCCTCCTGGACTGAGGGGCTGTGCTTTCAAACTGGCTTTAAACTAGGCCTGCCCCCTCCCCCCAAAAAAACTCCTCTCATCTACCTAGAAAAAATATCCTTTCTCTCTGAGGAACTGTAGGGTTTTCTGGATGTTACCATGTGTCCACTAAGGCAGATTTTGTTTTGTTTTTGTTTTTGTCTTTTTGCAACAGCGTCTCTCTGTAGCTTTGGAGCCTATCCTGAAACTAACTCTGGTAGAC
Source organism: Bramus lutescens (assembly GCA_001685075.1). Classification (NCBI taxonomy): domain Eukaryota; kingdom Metazoa; phylum Chordata; class Mammalia; order Rodentia; family Cricetidae; genus Bramus; species Bramus lutescens. Next base: position 139,802 of record LOEQ01000609.1, on the reverse strand, counting down.
CAGGCTGGCCTCAAACTCATGGAGATCTGCCTGCCTCTGCTTCCTGAGCACTGGGATTAAAGGCCTGCACTACCTCCGCCCAGTTCCCACTGAGGCAGTTTTATGAGTTTCTGTATGGCTTCTGTCCTTCTGGAGAGCAGAGCAAGTTGCAGCTGTACATCAAGAGGACCCACACCGGAGAGCCCAGGCAGGGCAACTCCTTATCCTTCTAGTTGGCTTAGCACAAATGGAGGCTCAGCTGGGCAGAGTTTCTACTAACTGTCCAGACATGACAGAATGTTCTCAAATGTTCTCAAACTCTCTTCTTCTTCTTCTTCTTCTTCTTCTTCTTCTTCTTCTTCTTCTTCT
>LOEQ01000609.1:96595-119843 GCA_001685075.1 Bramus lutescens | reverse complement strand
GGCCCAGTCTCCTGGAGACTCTTGGGGTCCAAGCTAGACTCTCAGAGTCCCCTGTAATCAAGCCCCTGTTATATGAGGCCACTATGGGAACACTGGCTGGGGATTTCTCTGACTCAGACCAGGAGATCCTTTCTACCCCACACCTTGGGGCAAGAGAGAAAAGCTTCCCAAGCCTCCATACAACAAGAGGAACAGACGGCACTTCAGTGTTACAGGCGAGGCAGGGAACAGGAAGGCCAGACTCCAATCTCCAATCTTCTTCAGTGTCCTGCCTGGGCAGGAAGGAAGAGAGAAGGCCCCACAGGAAAAAGCAGGCAGGGATGGGGAGAGGATGGCCTCCTGCCCATCAAATACAACCCCAGCTCAGAGAACTCGGCAGGTAGGGGCCCCAGATGCGGGGAGAGGGGATAGGGAGCAGGGAACCTTGGCTAGAGTTGTCGTCATTCCTACTCTCTAGCCTGAGAACTGTCATGGCTTTTGTTTCTGCAGAACAAGGCTCAAAGCGTCAGGACCTGAGATTCCCCAGGCAGCTTGTTGAGGCCCTGTTGTGTGGGAGTGGGGGTAGTCAGGGACCACTCCAGGGACAGCTCCTGACCCATCTGCCTGTGCTATTATCAGGACTTTATGGAGATAGGCATCTGATGGCAGAGCCTCGGCAGGATTTCAAGGGGACAGAACTGTCTTCATACTGTCCCTCATAAGAAACCAGGAACCTTCAGGGCCCAAAGACAAGCCCTACGCCCTGGGTTTGGGTTGCTGGGAATTGTAGACATCAGTGTAGTGGGGCAGTTGTCCTCTCTCAGAGAGCCTCTTGTTTCGGGGGCAATGGGAAGGGGGCGATTTTAAGTCCAGGCATCAACAAAGAGAGTTCTTGAGGTCTGCAGCTGGGACTTCTGCTGTGGATGGCTGTCACCTTCACAATTACTGCAAAAGTCACACGAATGGAGTCCCAGGGAGCTGAAAGTTGTGTCTGCTCCCATCAGTCTTGCTCTGTCCCCAGCCGGAAACTGCTGTCCAGAAGCTTCAGAGCCTGGAGGCGCTTGTCCCAGAGGCACCAGGCAAGAGCTGAGGTCGTAGCTCAGAACCGCAGGCGGCTGATTCAAAAGAGCCTCAGACTACTGCTATGGCTCCGCGAGGCCCGGCTGGAGGCAGCGTGGGGACAGCGTGCAGAGGCCCTGCCGGCCTGGAGCTTCCAAGAGGTCGGTGTTCTCTAGCTTGGGGCTTGGGGAGCAACGGCATGGCTCTGGTATGCCTGAGAGAAGGTTATACCCTCTGAGAGGGGGCATCTGCCGGCCCAGGTTGCAGCTCATGACTGACCTCTCCAGTTCCCTGTGTGCAGTTTTTTATTAGTGATTTGCTAACTTGGCCGGGGAGGATGTGTGGGTGTTCTTCCACCTTGGATACGAAGACAGTCCATCAATCCTGAGGAAACAGGGTAGCATTAGGATAGGGCCAGCGCTTTGGCGGCTGACAGGAGCCTCATTCCAGGCCTTAACCGGCAGGTGCCCCTTATCTTTTGACCCAGGGGAGCCATGTCACTTTGTAGCAGAAACAGGGGCAACCCCACAGCCAGGCTGCATCACCACTCCTTGCTTCTAAGGGAAGCCTTTCCCTGGGAAGAAAAGCAACTATGGATCTCGTCTGTAAATGCAGGTGAGCTTGGGCACCAAGACTGGGCAATGTGGCCTAGGCAGCTGGTGGCCTGCTCCCCTGCCCCCCACCCTGCCCATGCCCACCAACTTCTTCCACAGAGAGCCAGGATGAGGACAAAGATTTGGACAAAAACATGCCAGCCATGACACGATTTATAATTATAAAAGAAGAGCAGCTAGGCCCTACCTAACTATGTGGTAAGCTGCTGAGTAACCAGTCAATATAATGTTCTTATTTATATATGTGTATATATATAATATTATATTTTTTCGAGACAGGGTTTCTCTGTAGCTTTGGTGCCTGTCCTGGAACTAGCTCNNNNGTGCCTGTCCTGGAACTAGCTCTTATAGACCAGGCTGACCTTGAACTCACAGAGTTCCGCCTGCCTCTGCCTCTGCCTCTTGAGTGCTGGAATTAAAGGCGTGAGCCGCCACCACCACCTGGAATTTATTTCTATTTTATACTTATTTTTGTTTACGTGTGTGTGTGCTTGCATGGTTGTATGTGCACACATGCATGCAAGGTTCCCACAGAGTCCAGAAGAAGACAGTGGATGCCCTGGAACTGGGGTTACAGGTGGTCTGTGAGCTGACACATGTGAGTGCTGGGAACTGATCCCTGGTCCTCTGCAAGAGCAGCCAGTGCTCCTAACACCGAGCCATCTCTCCAGCCCCCATAACACCTTTTCAATCTGTGGGCCTTTTTGGATTCAGTACCCCCATGCTGAGCTCCTGCCCCCTGCAAGAGTGGAAGTGACGTAGTGACCTAGACATGGCAAGCAACTTGAAGTATGAATAGCAACTGGAAGGCTGCAAGGACAAGGGCACCACATGAAGGGAACAGTACGCAAGGGCCTTAAGGAGAGCGTGAAGAGCCGTAGCCCCAGCTACTCAGGAGGCTGAGGCAGGAGGATTGCCCGAGTCCAGGAGATCAAGGTCATGCTGGGCAATGTAGGAAGACCACATACATTAAGGAGAAAACCAGCGCTGGGGGGTGGCAGTGAACACTGTTAGTCCCAGCTCTTGGGAGGCAGAGGCAGGCGGAGCTCGAGTTTGAGGCCAGTTTGGTCTACAGAGTGAGTTCCAGGACAGCCAGAGCTACACTGAGAAACCCTGTCTTGAAAAACAAAACAAACAAACAAACCCAAAACCCAGCAATCATGAGCTGCTAAGGGGGCCTCTGCGATGTTTTGAGATGGGTGGAAAAGGTGTTTGGGGTCAAGTCCCACCTAGCTTGGGAACCATGGGGAGAAATTGAGATTTTATTCTAGGAGCAAAGGGGAGGCCTTAGGAGGCTGAGCAAGCACTTAAGCTTATTGGACTCAAGATGAGAGAAACACCACTCTGGTCACTGAGTCAGAACCAACAGAATGAATGAGGCGAGGGTGGTCATGGGAGGCGGGGTGGGGGGATGCTGGGGTTTCCAGGCCCTCGGGGATGACATTTGTAGCCTGAGCAGGACCATGCTCAGTTCCTCACAGCCTTCTGTTTCAAAGATGAGAAACAGAGGCTCAGAAAGGTGAAGGCCGGGCCCACAGAAGTGTGTGCATGGCAGGAGGCAGGTGACTGCGGGTATCACCAAGGGTAGTTTTTCCCTTCCCTCTCTAGGTGCTTTAGGGCCTGGCAAGGGCTTGTTCAAAGAGGGGCCCAGTGCAGGAGACACCTGGCCCGCGGAAGAGTGAGGCTCCTGAGGATATGCCTGGGGCAGTGGATGAAGATGAGGCAGCTCCAGGCCTCAGATGTGGCAAAGGTGGCTCAGTTGGCCTTCGACCAGCGGAAGGCAGGTGAGCCATGGCAAATACAGGGGGGCCCTTCCTTCCAACAGGAGCTCCAATTGTTTAAGCTCCGGAGCCCAGTGAAACTCATGAATATTGTAATAAGGGAGAGAACCCAGCTGGGCCTTAGGGGGTCTGGGGGTCTGGGAGGGCTTGCCAGTACTAGAGGTCTGGGAAGGGTTCTCAGAGGGAGCAGGCCTTGGCTGGGCTGCATCCCAGTCCCCCTTGTAAGCTGTCCCGGGCAGGGGACTATTCTGGCTTAGTGTTGAGTTGTCCCACATTCTACCTTGAAAGTATATGGCCTTCTGTTCCAGGAAGGCCCTGATCTGCTGGAGGGGGACATATAGTCCCTTCCCAAGCTGGGGAAGATGGGGACTTGAAGCAGCAGCCTTGTGAGGAACCTGTAAAGGACATGGGAAAGCAGTGCCTATGATGGGGAAGCCCAGGAGGCCTGAGGCTGCAGCTGCATGTTTGTGAATAGCAATTTAACCACTTCCTGCCTTCTTCCCAGGGAATAAGGCCCTCAGCATCTTAGTCCCAGGAACTGCCACCACCCATTGCCTGGAGACAGTGGTCCAGGCCCAGCAGCTACCCATGGAGCCAGGTCGGTGCTCCCTATGGGAAGCCTGCCAAATGTTGGCCCTGCACCGGGTCCTGCTGCTCTGGAGGACACGACTCTACCAGCACCAGCAAGCCATGTAGGTGCCCAGAGCAGGGTCAGCCCCGGTGCAGAGTGGATACATGACCAGTGTCCTTTAGGTCCTGGTCAATATCCCAGCCTTCCCATTGTGTCCCCCAGCAGGTATCGGGCCCTGGGAGGTGGCTGTGGGGCACTGAGACCGTGGCCAAGCCGAAAGCTGCTGGGGCCACTTTCTTCCAGCTGCCTTTACAAGGATAGGAGGCGCCAGGATTCTGAGTTCAGGCTGACTGGTGGCTGTGGGAATGGGAGGCAGGGGTCATCAGGGGCCAGCTTCTAGGCTAAGCTGTCAGGAAGAACAAGCCAGCCTTTACAGAGCTAAGAGTTCCGTTTTAGCAGGGCGGTGGTGGCACACTCTTTTAATCCCAGCACTTGGGAGGCAGAGGCAGATGGATCTCTGTGAGTTCGAAGCCAGCCTGGTCTACAGAGTGAGTTCTATGACGATCAGGGCTACAAAGAGAAACCTTATCTCAAAAAACAAAACGAATGGAAGAAAGGAGAGAGGGAAGGAGGGAGGGAGAAGGAAGAAAGGAAAGAAGGAAGAGAATTCTGTTCTAGCAAGCATGGTAGAACATATTTCAGTATGACTTCAAACTATTGACAATCTTCCTGCCTCAGCTTCCTGAGTGGTGGGGTTACAATGGTGAATCATAACCATGCCTGGCTTGTGTTTAATTGTTTCTGTTTTGTTTTGTTTTGCTTTGCTTTGTTTTTAGGAAAAAAAGTGTGTTTTGTTTTGTTTTGAACTGAGTTCCCCACTAGAGGGCAGTGGGCTGGGCCATCACCAGAGTGACTTGTTTGTGTTGGTGGGGCCGGGCGTCAGATCCCCAGGCTCATCCGTACCACTGAGCTATGACATCATCTCTCGAAGCTCTGAGTGATCCACCTGGTTCAACTGGCCAAGGCCTTCCCACTGGGCCCTCTCACAGCAGCCCTGTCCCAGTCATGGGTGCTGAGAGTCCCGGAGACTCACCTGCCCCTCTCCCTTAGCTCCTTTCTTCAGGGCATGCAGAAGCGGGTTCTGCAATACCTCCTGAGGCAGTGGGCGCTTGAGGGTCTGGGGTCCGGACCTTCCTTCAAGCAGCATGGAGACCATGTTAGCCCTGGAGCCACGGGATAACAGCCCAGGAGGGGAGAGGCCTGACCCAGCTGCAGAACATCAGGAGAGTCACTGGAGAAGGTGAGGTGCTGGAGTGGGGTGGAGATGGGGGGATCCAGGACTCACCCCTTATCCCCAGTTTCCCAGGGCTCCCACCCTCCTGGAGGCTTCCTGGTGGGTGTCCTGTGGGCAGCCGGGCGACAGAAGAGGGACTGTGCCCTCTTCCCTGGCAGGTGCAGGTCCAGCAGACTCAGGGAGCAGTGAGGTGGTATGGGTGTACCCTCCAGAGGCGGTAGGAACCCCTCCCCAGGAAGGGAGAGCCCTGTTGGCCCCTGTGCAGTGATGCCTTCGCTTCCTGACTGACTGCTCCTTCCACCTCCCCCACTCACCCTACCCCCACCCCGTGCATGCCTTGGCCTGCCCAGCAGCAGCCTGTGGAGTCTGCATCTCAGGAGGGGTCCCTGCCCGCATCCCAGTCAGCTTGGTCCTCAGAATCAGGGCCATTTCACTTCTCATGTCCTTCTGCCCTATGCCCTATCCCACTGTGAGGGCCGAGCTGGAAGACACTGTCGTATAGTTCTCTCCAGATGCTCTCACAGGGCAGGGCTCGAGAAGGGACTGCCTATGTCCCAACACTTGCTTTGTGCCTCTGGCTGTGTGATTTAGGGCAAGCCACTTCTCTGTGTCTCTGCTTCCCTATCTGTAAAATGAGGACAATTACAGCATTGACTCCAGTGGCTGAGCCCTGGACTTGGCACTGGAGGTTGAGGATCCTTTTCTAGCCCTGTCACCTGTCATGGTGTCCTTTGGAATGGCCCTAGACCCCTCTAATCCCCAGCAACCCATCCTCTCTTTGATTAGAACTTGGAAAAGGACCGCCCGGGATATACCTTTTGCTGAGGGGAGGATGGAGGTGGGAAGAGGGCGAGGCTAGCCTAACAGCTGTGCTCAAAGTGAACATTCCCCTTCCTTCCCAGTATCCCAGTATCCTCAGCTGAAGCCACTGGACTGCAGATCAAGGGCCCCGGAGAGAGCTAGCTGCTCACTGGGCCTGGACGCAAAACCTCAGGCCTGTGATGGGCAAGTGCAGAAGAGAGTCCAGGATCGGGGCCAGGGACTAGTGTGAGTGGCCCTGAGTCACTGGCTCTCCTGCTGGCAGAGTGAGCCAAGGAATGGGTGGGGATATCCTGGAAGAGGAAAAGGCCAGTGTCCCTTAGTGACACTTAGAATTCCAGAGCCATCTCAGAGCCCGGGGTTAAATTGCAAAGGATGCTGAAGGACTGGGTGGTAGAGGGAGACCTGGGACTGGGTCTCGGCCTTTCTGCCTTCTGCTGTGTAGATCTTAAGTCACCTAAGTACTCTGAGTGTCTGTTCAGTTATCTGTAAAACAGGGATAGTACTGTACATGCTACAGGGGTGACTGGGATCCCATGAGATAGTCCATGGCAAACTCCAGGCCAGAACATCAGCACCCCCTCTTCGTCTCTGTCACCTTTGCCTTGCCTGGCATCCAGGAGTTGCTTGCCTGAGTTCAGGGCCGTGATGCTAGTGAGGCGGAAGAAACAGGTTTGCTGCAAGCAGCCTGGGAGAGGAGCCTGTCTGGAAAAGGAAAGGGGATGGCTGGCTTCCCAGGATTCTGGCTCAGCATAAAGAGGACCTTTCTCTCTGTACTGAGTTTGACCCCAGTCAAGTTATAGTCACATCTCCAGGAGGCCCCCACCCCTTGCTGAGCAACAAATAGCCCCAACACTTGAACATTTTATGTAACTAATTAACTTCAATTCTGGGGATAGAATCCAAGGTCTTGGCATGCTGGGCTAAGGCTCGGTCCACTGGAGCTGCGCTCAGAGTCACACTCGCAGCCCCCACATACGGTTTTGTTTTAATTAATGAACTAGTTAATTGGTTGTGCATGTGCCACAGCTCTTATGTGGACGTCAGAAGACAACTTACAAGAGTCAATTTTCTCCATCATGTATGTGATTCCAGGGGATTTACCTCAGGTTGTCAGGGTCGGCAGCAAATGCCCTTACCCGCTGAGACAATTTGCTGGTCTCCTGATTATAGTTTACTTGTTTGTTGTTTGTTTGGGGGGGTTTTGTTGGGGGTGTTGTTTTCTGTTGTTATTGTTTTGGTTTTGGTTTTGTTTCGAGACAGAGTTTCTCTGTAGCTTTGAAGCTCTGTAGACCAGGCTGGCTTTGAACTCAGAGATCTGCCTGCCTCTGCCTCCTGAGTGCTGGGACTGCTAAAGGCATGGGCCACCATGCCCAGCTAGCCCTGCTCCTGCTTACAATTTTAAGTCACAGACTTAGCATCTCATGGTGTCAGCGGAGCAAGAGGGAGTCCGATGGCTTAAGGGGCCCCTCTGTTTCCTTTTCTCCCGCGAGGCTGCAGTGAGGGCTCACCCAGGGCTGGAACTACATCTGAAAGCTCTGCGGAGGCCAGACACCCACTTCTAAGTTCCCTTGTGGGGTACCTGGTAAGTTTCACTACAGGGCATCTCTGCAGAGCCCTCTCATGCAAGGTGAGCGATCCAAGAGGCAGTAATGTGTGCCCGACTAGAAACTCCTTTCTCTTTACAGTCTAATCCCAGGAATGATTCTCTCTTTCCCCATCCCGAATCCATGTGTGTGTGTGTGTGTGTGTGTGTGTGTGTGTGTGTGTACGTACACATACATGCATAGGCCTAGGGCAACCACATGGAGAGGGAGTGGGTTCTCTCTATTCACCGTATGGATCCTGGGAACTGAACTCAGGAATACAGCCTTGGCAGCAAGTAATTTTACGTACTGAATCAGCTTGCTGCCTCACTGGCAGCCATTTTCAGTGTCCTCTACGCCCACCAGTTGCAGTAATGAACTGTTAGGTGGGATTTGATTGTCTTAGAAAGCTGGGGTCCTGATCACTGGGGACAGCTGCTCGCCAACTCAATACTTATACTTGTCCATCAGAAATTAACATTAAATTTTATTGTTTTATAGCAAAACCAGAAATCTACATTTTAAAAAAGATTTATTTTATTTTTAATCATGTATGTATATGTGTATTTGTGTGAATGTATGCCACGTTCATGCTGGTGCCCTCAGAGACTAGAGGCACTGGATCCCCTGAAACTGGAGTTAGAAGCGGTTGTGAGCCACCTGATGTGGGTGCTGGGAATGGAACTCAGGTCCTCTGGAAAAGTAATACATGCTCTTTCTGCTGAGACATCGCTCTAGCCCCTGGAAGTCTAGATTTTTAAAGTTTTTTATATTATTACTATTATTATTTTTTTGGAGACAGGGTCTCTTGTGGCCAAGATTCATCTCCAGTTTGCTGCATAGCTGACTGTGAATAGCTTTGACCTCTCTGATCCTCCTACATCCACCTTTCAAGAGCTGGGATTACAGTCCTGAAACACTATGCCTGGATTGTGCAATACTGGGGCCAAACCCAGGCTTTCATACATACAAGACAAAGTGTTCTTCCAATTGACCTAAACCCCCAACCCTAGATTTTAAAACTCTGAATTCTTCTAATGCCTAAACATTATCAAAATCTTCAACAAAAAGAAAATTTGAGGCTGGGAATGGCATCTACTGGGGAGTATGTGTTTAGCGTGGGTGACATTCTGGGTTCAGTTCCCAGCACCAAGAAAAATGAAACAAAAATCCAAAACAAACAGAAAAAGTGCTTCAACTACCTGAACATCAAGCCTAGTGACCAAAAGCATTTTAGCTTGCAGACAGTGTAGGGCAGAACCCTGGCCGAGTGGGGTACAGCAGAGAGGTGTGGGGGGGAGGGATGTCCCTCATGACTCTTGGTCTGTCTGGCCCTAGGACAGCAGGTTCTCTATGAACTGTATCAGAGGTTGGGGCAAGTCCGCCTCCAGGTTCTGTAGAAGGCTGTGTTTGGGGCTGGCAGCAGGCGATAGCTTGGACTGGAACAGAGATGTCCTAGGACATGGGGACTTGTGGGGGGGTGGTGGGAAGGCTCTGTCCTCACCACCTGGGAAAGGCAGGGAGGATTCTGACAGGAGGCCTGGGGCTTATGTGAGGTGGGGACCTGAAAAGAGAGTTGGTCTAAGCCAGAGGTGATGGCCAGCAGCCTCTCGCTAATTTGGGGTTGGTGACAAACCTCACAGTCTACCTCCTGACCAGACCAGTCTTGTGACTTCACAGGCCAGTGAAGGTGACAGGTGTCTTTTACAGCTGTGAAGAGGTCCAGGTCCTCATTCCTCTTCCAGTGGCCAGGAGAGGGTAAAATCACATAGCCCAGGCTGCCTCTACTATGTAGCCAAGGGTAACTTTGAATCTTGATCCTCTTGGCTCTGTATCAGGGGTTCTGGGCTTATGGGCATATGCCACCATGCCTACTTTATTTGGCACTAGAGATTGAACCCAAAGCTTTGTGCATGTTAGGAAAACACTTTGCCAATTGAGTTAGATCCCCAGCCCTTGTTTTTGTCAGCCCAAGCTAGCCAAGGCTAGCCCCAGAGATCCCCTTGCTTCAGCGTTGAGATAACAGGCATGTCTGCAGGTGTCGCTTTGAATAAACACAACACACAAACAAGAGCTGACCTGTGCCCTCCTCCTGGCCCCTTTGCAGCTATTTCCAGGCCTGGTGTGAACGCAGGAGGGGCGTAGACCAGCATCAAGGACAAGCCTTCCAGGACGACCTGAGAAGAGGCCTGGGGGGCCACACTTGCTAGCTCACAGGAGGCCTGCAGAGCAGGGCCTCTGGCACAGGATCGGTTTGTGGCCCAGGCTGCTAGGCTAGAGAAGCTTTCCTCAGCAGTGTGGAACTGACAGACAGCAGAGGAGGGCCCAGGCCCAGCAGCCTTTTGTGGTGTGGAGAGTCACCCTGGGGCAGTGCTGTGAGGTCCCACGGAAGTCCAGGTGGCCCTGTGCTGGGTCCTGTGGGTGCACGAGTCCTACCTAGGCCAGATCCACCAAGCTCATGCTGCCCAGCAACTGACAACCAGGTTAGTGCCCAAGGCCCTAGGGCAGCCTCACACTGTTGCTTCCAGGTCAGGTTTTGGACTTGGTTTTGGTAAGGGTGGGGCATAGTGGGTGGCTGAGTGGTGTTTGCTGAGTGTCTGGGTGGCAGGAGGGCAGAGACATCTTGATCTTTGGCATGGGTTCCAATTGTGTCACTTTCTAGTATGGCCCATCCTTGGAAAAGTTTCTGACATTAACCGCCTTGCCTTGCAGCCCTGCCAAGTGTGCCCATGTGCTCGACAGCAAATGGGCAATGCACTGGCAGGGGAGCAGAATATAAGGTGTTAGTTAGGACTGTCCTCCCTGTTCCTTTAAACAAGATGCTTGCCCCTGATGTGTGTGAAATTCTACCTACTTCTAATATCATACATGCGTATTTCATGGATTATCCAGAATAGGGGTGGGAGGGGGCCCAGACCTGGGCATTTGTCTTTTGCAGAGCCCTAGAACTCTGGCTCTAATGGGCACCTCCTTCTTCTTCTCCAGGGTCCTAGAGGTCTGGATGCAGCTAGGAGTTTGGGGTCATGCCCAGCACACTGATGTCACGCTCTGTTGGCAGAGGCTTCTGTGTCTTCTTAGGACATACTGGGTTCAGTGGTGGTCAACTCAGTGGAGACAGACCCAGGCACAGGGCATGAACTTTAGCAGAGGGCATCTCCTGCAACTGATGGACACCCCAAACTTTTTGATACAGGTGAGGTGGGCCCAGGTGTGTGTGCACTGTGGGGGGGACTTCCTCAGTCTTAAAATCAGCTGGTTTCTGCCCATGATGGGATTGTGATCCAGGGGCAAACAGACTTACAGACACCACTTGACCTAGCTCTGAGTGGCAAGCAACATGGTGGAGGCAGGGCCCATCAATAAACCTCCTGGTGACTGCCCTGTGCAAATCTGGTTACAAGGGGTCTTTGTCTATTAAGGAAACAGACACTTTTTTTTTTTAAGTGTTTGTAGCTGGGCATGGTGGTATATCAATCCCAGCATCTAGACAGCAAAGGCAGACATATCTCTGAATTGGAAGCCAGCCAGGGATGCACAGTGAAACCCTGTATCTCAAAAAGACAAAACAAACAAACAAACAAAATGGTATTCATGGGTCAGTGGGGTGCTAGGCAGGTAAAGGTGCATGCCATGCCAGCCCAGTGATTTGATTTGCTCCTCAGACCTGATGTAAAGGTGGAAGGAGATAATAACTCCACAAGTTGTCTTCTGGCCTCCACCATGTGTACCAAGGCATTGCTGCCCCCTCCCACACTCAGCACACATATTAACCTTTGAGAGAACTTGGGGCTTGTGCATGCTCGGCAAGCACATCACCAAGCTACATCACCAGACCTTAAATGCAGTTACAGCAGTCTGGGGCTGGAGAGATGGTTCCATGGTAGAGAGCACTAGCTGCTCTTCCAGAGGACCTGAGTTCGGTTCCCAGCACCCACATCAGGATCTTACAACCCTGTGAAGCTCCACTCTAGGGCATCTGATGACTCAGTCATTGCTCTGGCTTGCACTGGCACGTTTACACACACACACACACACACACACACACACACACACACACGTCTTTAAAAAGATGGATATATGGAGAGAGCAGCAATTTGACTTTATTGGAAGAAATGAAATGTACCCATGTACCCATTATAGAAAATACAGGAGAAAGTAGGGTTTTGTTTGTTTGTTTTAGTCCTTAGCTCTGACATGATAGTGAGAGGTTGTGGCCTAGCAGGAATGAAGAGGGCAAGCAACAGCATTGCCCAGTAGACTGGAGATGTAGCTGAGGGATCCAGCCCACCATCCTGACAGGCCAGAGAGTGTTCCTAATGACAACTTGGCATCACCAAGAGTCCTACTTCAGATTGCTAGAAAGAATGGAATTGACTTTAGAAAGAGTCTAAGGAAATCACTAAAGTGACTTTTGCCTTTTAAACAGAATTGCAATAGTGATGCGGGGTTTCAGAACTCCCAGGTATGGGCCTAAGGCAACAGCAGATCACGGGGTCTCATGCTACTTTCCTTCTAGATGTTACAGGGCTTTGTAGACCCAGCTTGTATTGTCCAGGCTGCTTCAACTCAGTCTCTGGAGTTGGAATTTCAAGGGGACTCTGCCACCCTTTAAAATTATGCATACTTCTTTCTCTTCTTGCTGGGCGGTGGTGGCACACACCTTCAATACCAGCACTCAGGAGGCAGAGGGAAGGGGGTAGCTCTGAGTTTGAGGCCAGCCAGGTCTACAGAGTTTCAGGACAGTCCCACAGAGAAACCTTCTCTCAAAAAACCAAACCAAACCAAACCTCCTTCATTCGCCCTTACACTGTCCTCACACACTGGGGAGTCTAGGAACAAAGCAGACACTGAGAATGGTAGCCAAGGTCTTGCTCTTTTTAAACTCCACCCACCCACATGGACAGATAGCTCTTATCTGGCACCGTGTGCAGGTGGTGCACCATCCTGTGGTGACAGGCCACATCTTGGAGGCAAGGCTTCAGCTATACCCTGGAGTCAGAAGCATAACTTAGCTCGCAGGGTGGCCTGAGCTCTACCACAGGACAGCTACAGCTACTACTGGACCAGCCTCGGCTAAGATGTCTTCAGCAGATGGGAGACTGGCCAGAGGTGGCAGTGCCACCTATGTACTAGCAGCTTGACTCCTCTGGTGGGTCTTGGGACTCCTGGGTGACAAGTGAGACACCCCACTATGCACACAGGTGGGAGCCTCTTCTGGCAGGGGTCAGACAGGAATCCCTTCCTGGTCAGCAGGCTCAAGGCATCTGATCCTTGCTCCCCCGCTGTTCCTCAGACCCACAGCCGCTGGACACCCATTAGACCGAGTGTGCTGCCCAGCCTGGCATGGCAGCCTGGAAGCGGCATACAGAAGACCACATCCTATACTCACAGTAAGAAGCTGAGTCCCAGGGTCTCAGCCCTCAGGCCTCCCCTGTTCACAGCTGTTGGGTGATTCTCTTCTACCCCCTTAGCTCCTTGGGCCATCCTACAACCTGGGTACCTGAGGGTGGACACTGCTCCCCCAAACCAAGGCTTATCCTCTCGACGCAATTCTCCTCTCCAGGTGACACAGAGAGGCCTCTCTACCCAACCTTCCAGTTCCGGCTGCCACTGCCTGCGTGGGCACAGCCTCCTACAGGACTAGGCAAATGCTGCAGCTCTGAGACCAGGGCCCTCCAGGGCCAAGGTGAGGCTCCTCAAAGGTGGCTAGGGCAGGAGCAAATGTGCGTGAGACATCATGGAGGAGGGGTGGTCATCTCAGATCAGTAACTGGGTGACCCCAGCAGGATGGCCCTGGGGACTTGCTTTTCACCTTGTAGAGGTTGTGTTGTCCTTGGCCTGCAGGAACAGCCACCTGCAGTGTCGGCAGATCCAGGCTTCGCAGCGGGCCAGGTGCCTGGCAAGGGCATGGCAGCTCTGGGTAGATGTTCACTGGGCAGAGCAGCTGTCTCGGACTCTGGTAGGTGGGCTTAGTTCCTCTCCATCCTGCAGAGGCCCTGGGAGCAGCTTCTCTCATTCATCTCATCCCTTGGCCGACTCTAGACAAACTTGTATCTCGCTGTGGTCTCTGGACTAAAGTCAGGAGTCCTTGTCTGCTAACATTGTCAGAGGACGGCCCCCTGTCACTTCCCTTTCTCCCTGGGGCGGAAGAAGTAGAAGGGCTACGGCTGCCAGGACCAGGACGGCAAAGAGTCTTTTCTGTCACCTGGAACAGGCCTGGAGGACATGGCGGAAAAGGGTCCTTCAGCTGCAGGTGGCTCAGCGGCTACTCCAGCAGGAAGAGAGCTGGGTCCTTTCCCAGGTGGCTCTACCTCACCTTGCCTAGCCAGCCTTCCAAACAGTGTCACCTTTGGGTTGAGCCAGGGAGAGGGGAGGGGCTGTCCCTGCTCAGCACCCCGAGGTTTCCTCATTCAGTAAGCTGATCAGTGGCTACAGAGCACAGTGGTTATTAGAGCCCTTGACTGGTGGTCATAAGCCCAGCCCAGTGTCAGTCACTCAACCTGAGATCAGGCTGTTGGTGGCACTGGCTACCCATGCTGGTCCCTGCAGGGCCTGGGTCATTTGCAGGTCACTGGGCACAGCTTCCCAGGCCACAAGTCCAGTCTATCCAGAGCCTGTATGTTTGGGTTAAGATAGAGCAACCTGGCTGGGAGGGCAGAGGAAAAAGCCTCTGGTTGAGATACACAGAGCATGGCTCAGGTGTCAGTCTGACAGGCCCAGTCAGGCCCTGGAGGGAGCCAAGACACATGTCCTTTCTTGTCTCTCCCTGCTTCCAGGCCTTTGAAAAGTGGTACCGGTGCCTGGTAGCCAGGAGCCCACGAGAAGAACCAGACATAGCAGGTGTGGAACAGAGCAGGGCCCAGCAGCAGCTGTGCTGTGAGCTACAGCCTGAGAAACAAACAGAACAAGGCCTGGCCTACAGCTGGAGGCTCAACTCCCAGAGCTCTGGGGGCACAATAAAAGAAAGTCCCTTCCTCCAGGCTGCTCTCCACTGTTGTCATCTGGGTCTAGGGGACAAAGGGAGGGGGAATTTCCTGCTCAATCTAAGTTGCTCTATGGACAGCTTCTTCCCCCTCCCTGACTCAAACAGGACCAGCAGGCTAGGAGCCAGGCCTCAGGGGCAGCCATCTGTACCTGCCAGTCACTATCCCAGGCAGCGAGGCCTGAGAGCTGACTGGAGAGGAGGGCCAGGGACAACAGCTTCTAGGCTAGGCTGAACAGAGAAGATGGCAGCTGACAGGAGTGCCTGCTCAGAAGGAGCATAGCTGGGCCCTGCTCAATGAATTGCATCTCATGGGCTTGAGCAGAAAGCACGAGCCTCCTAAATGGGGCATCTCATATCCAGTCAGAGACTTGCTGCTTCCGGCCAGTCTAGCTGTAGCTGTCATGTGTGAAAAGATGAGGGGGCTCCAGGAGGCTTAGGGAGCCTGTGCGTCTCTCTCTGTGGAGTGCCTGTTGAGCAGCTCAAATGTGTCTTCTACCACCTGCCACAGGCAGTTGTCCAGCAGGAACTCGTTGTCCACCAGGTTGACCAGGAAATAATTGTCATGGATGTACTGGATGATCATGCGGGATGGGGACTCCTCCTCATACAGTTTGCCCCACTGCTCAAGCCACAGGGCAAAGGCCTCGTCCTAAATGAGGACACAGACACATGTGTGCAGGGTCAACAGGGCTACCACACCCAGGTCCTGGTTCCCGCTGTCTCCCTGAGGGCCACCCAGGGAAGAGCAAGGCAGTACCGCTCCAGCTGGCCCAGAAATAAGTGCTAACTTGCAGCCTCCCAGGCCAAGTTTATAGGTCCTAGGGTGCGTGTTTCGGACTACTGTCTGCCCAGAGCTCTCAAGGTAGCCAGGGTACACACCCTCCAACCCACTCACCTTCCAGAACATGAAGCTGATGGGATCCACCACAGTAGGCTGGATGATCTCTCGACCAGGGAAGATGCCCCACGTAACGGCATTGGGCTGCAGCTCGGGGGCATTAGTGATGTTCTTCCCCTGGGAACAGAGGCAGGGCAACTGCAGTCCCACTGCTGGCGACCTGACCCAGCCTGTACTGCCCTCCTGGTCTGCCCTCTACTTAAATCAGAGACTTAGAGGCATCCTGGGCCACTCTCCTTTCCCTGATCCCCTCCTGTACTTATAATCCAGACTGGCCTTGAACTCAAGATCCTCCAGCAATTAGCTTCCCAGATGCTGGGGTTACAGACATGTGCTGCCACAGCTGGCTTTGCTGCTGCTTCTCACCCAGGCCTGCAATAGCAGTCCTGCTTTCTCCCTGGGCCACAAGGGCCTCTGACGATGTTCTCTGGTCCTTGCCACCCTCATAGCTGCATGCTGTGATCTTTGTAAAAAGAAATGGAGGCAAGCCACTCTGCCACTGGGGAAAAGGCTCCCTTGTTTTTAGGTAGTCTCCAGGCCTCAGGCAGGACATCAGAGCTCCTGGTCCTGGTGCAACACTGCCATGTCCTACTTGCACTTTCTCCAAGGGCAGTGCAGCCAGAGCCTTGCCTTCTGCCCTTTCCCCAGCATGCCCTTTGCCCTTTGTTTACTCTTTGTCCTTAAAAAGATTCAGGCAAGGGTCTGGGGACGTGGCTCAGTGAATAAGAGCACTTGTTGCACAAGCTTAGACCCGGTATCATGTGAGCAGCTGGGCATGGCTCTGCATGTGGTAGAGAAAGGACTCCAGAGGCCCGCAGCTGTCAACACAGCTGTAGCTTCAGTGAGAGATGCTGTTTAAAGGGTATAGAGCAGACAGTGAAAGAGGAGGACACGGGACGTCTTCCTTTGGCCCCCAGGCGAGTGTACATGCATGTATGTGTGCACAATTGCACACAGACTCAGCCCACACAGGATCCCTTCTAGAAGCCCTGTAGCATCCCATGTTGAACTTGCCTTTCCTGCCTACACGGACTTGTCATTGCATATACTCATCTGCCTCCCAGCCTGGGAGCTCTTTCAGGAGGCCTGCCTCCATCTGTACAGTACAGCCTGTACAGTACTTGTACAGTACGCCTGGCCTGAGCATCTGGGGACTGTCAGGATAAACGTGGGTCTTCTCAAGCCCTGCTGCCATCTAAGCTGGGCGCTGGCTTACCTGCACATCCACAATGTGGTAGTTGACCCGGAGCTCGTACTTCTTCAGCACCTGCAGAAGGGCCTCCATGGTCTCAGGGGAGGTGAAGAACTCTAAGTAGGCCTGAGGGAGAAGACACCCATCACGTCAAGCCAGGCTCCTTGCGACCTCTGCATCTGACTAGATCTACCTACTCCATCAGCCAGATGCTATCCTCCTCCAAGTGCAGAACCCCATTCATATGAGTGTAGGTCACCGAGGCTCTGGGATTAGAGGTGTCACTGTGGACCAGGATCAACTGTGGAGTCTGGGTGATCGCATAAGGAAAGAGGCTTCTCTGTCTGGCACAGGCTAGCCTCCCCCGCCTATTGGGTGACAATGCCACCAAAGGGCCGGGCAAGGCACTTCTGTCTGCAGATGGCCTCTTTACCTTCATTTTCTAGAATGTTCAGAATAGTAAGGTGGGTACTTTTGCCCAGAGGAGGAAGCCAGGTTTGGGGCTGCATCAAGGGAAACAGCAGAGCTGGCATCTAAACCCAGGTCTTCTGAGTCCAAGGCTCAGGCTATGCTGTGGAGTGTCACTTAGGCCTGGCAGGCCTGGGATTAAAGTGCCCATCTTGTTAGCAGCCAGAGCTCTGAGAGCTGTTTCCTTATTCTTCCTCCAGGGGGAGCACTTCATATGCTCTATTCTATTTTTGTCCCCAAAACATAAAATGCCCCCTCCTCCATGTTATACAGTGAACTGGTGAACCCAGGTGATCAGCTACTTCTTGCAGGGCCCAGGAGGGAAAGGCCAGGGCTCTATTGCAGTTTCTGGGATGCACTAAGCACTGGTCAGGACGAGTAGCATACCTTCTGGAAGACGTAGCCCCCACTGGGGCCCCAGCCAACAACAGGGTCCGAGGACGGCTTCCCATTGATGTTGGGCTGAGAGTTGATGGTGAGGATGCCCAGCCTGTTGACACGTAGCAGCTCCTCCTTCATCAGACTGGTTTCCGCTGCCAGGGGGTCATCGTTCCAGGGAAGACAGGTTACCTGCAGGGCAAGGTGAGCTGAGCTAGGGCACCCGTGAGTCTGGGCCTGGGTTGTTTCGCCCCTGCACAGTCACGGTAGAGACCCAGTCTGTCTCGGCCTCCATGGGCTCCTCAGTGGGATTTCTTACCCCTTCCCTCAGCTGAGGTGCACATCCATAGGCGAGGAAACAGCTTAGCTCATGTCCAGCCCAAGGCTGACAAGATTGGGGCGGGGACCCCGGTTACCCCGTCCCACCACACTTACTATATAGCCATGCTGGTTTGGCTCTCCTGAGAGGTAATGTTCAAAAACTTCGAAGACGCTTTTCTCACTGGTGAGCTCCTCACCCCACATCTTCAGCAGCTCCTCCCTGGGGGACTTGCTCTTCAGGTAAAATAGGTAGTAGTCCTTCAGCTCCCCAAAGGCTGGCGAGGAGGAATTACCCCTGGCAAGAGTGTCGGGTCAGGGTGCTCTCCTGTGAGCCCCACCCCTAACACCCCCCAGGCACCAGCAGTTTCTNGTGGCTGTTGCTCTCACCAGCGGCCGTTGGGAAACTCGTCCCAGTCCTGTGTACGGTAGATGTAGCTTTTTGGTCTGGAAGCCCAGAAGATGGGGCGCACGCATTCCTCCCGCCGCTTGGGATTTGCACTGACAGCCCAGGGCAGGGGACGTCTGGAGAGGAGGAAGGGGTAAAAGCCAAGGGATTAAGTGGAGTGAGCTAGAGGAAGTCACCAAGCCTGGTCATTCAGCGTCACTCTGAGCCTCCACTACACATGGAAGCCCTCTGAGGTGGAGGATGGAACCAGGTGACCCTGCTAGCTGTCGCACCTAAGCGCCTCCTTGCCCCTGTAGGGTTACTTTGCGCCATTGCTGCTCTGACTTCCCTGGAATATTCCTCCAGCTTCCACTTCTCACCTGGGATCCTCAGTCCACATGCCCAGTTGCTTTAGCACCTCCGTGGTGGCCACCTCACGGTTGAGGGTATAGAAGTGGAGGCCCGGCACCAAGCCACTGTCCAGCAGCTCCCGGCACAAGTTCACAGCCAGCTCAATGCCATAGTTGCGGATGGCAGCATCATTATCTTTGATTGGCTCAATTACATCCTTGATCTTCTGTGGTACCTCCAGCTTGGACAGTTTTACAAGCTGCCGAAGGGAGGTGTAGCCCTGTCCAAGACACAAGAGGTGTGGGGCCATCTCTAGCCCGTCTTCCAGCTTATTCCCTTTCTAGTCTCTTGGCTCATTAGTTTCATGTAGAGACCAGGGGAAGCCAGGTGGTAATCCAGGGCGATGCTTGGCCTGCCTTGCTTTCTCCCTCCTTTGTAGACTCTGGGAGCTGCCTGCAGCATTCTTGCCATCAGCCAGCCCCTGAGCCCAACACAGTGGTCACCTAGTTCAGCTATTCCCAAACCTCACTGGCCAGTCATCTGCCAAACTTAAGGTTTAAATTACAGATCCCACCTCTAGAATGATGGGATATACCATGATAATGTATACCATCAAGGTCAGCTTAACCAAAATTTCAAGGACATCTGTCAGTAGGCCAAAGCATAAGCCCTTTATAGACACCATTGTGTCTTCGGGGTGACAACTGAGGTGACCAAATGCAGCGCATGGACAACGCCTGATGGGCATCGAGCACGACTGAGTAAGGACTTCACATGACACTGAGCCCTGGCCAGGACAGTGCCCTGGAGTGAGGGAACCAGGCCCTCCGGAGCCTCTCACCTGTATAGGAAAGATCCCGGGCAGGATGGGGCAGGAGATGCCTATTTCTGTGCAGGCCTTCAAAAAACTGAAGAAGGTGTCGGCCTCAAAGAAGAGCTGGGTGATGATGAAGTCAGCGCCCGCGGATACTTTTTCCTTCAAGTGCTTCAGGTCATCCTCAAAGCTCTTTGCCTCGGGGTGGCCTTTGGGGTAACCTACCGGTAGAGACAATAGTAAGGAGACTGACCTCAGCCTACCTGCTCAAGGAGTGAAGACACCAGAGTGTCTGGGGCCTGGCACAGTCCGCAGCCCAGGCTCTGCATGCATGCCCCACAGCAGCAGTGTGGACAGGTGAATTGTGGTTGCCCAAGCCATGGCTGTGCCACAGAGCCTGTAGGAGCCTCCAGGAGAGGGGCAGACTGTTCCAAATGCGACACTCTTCTGCCTCACTCAGGCAAATTAGGCCCACACTTTGTAGCCGCAGACCGAATGCCACATTCAATAGTAACACTAACTGGACTGTTTCTAGGGAGCCAGGGAGCCAGACTTAACTCATTGGAGCATTGGACAAAAGGTGTTGGTTCATGTTTTATTTTGTTTTGGCTTAGGGATTGAACCCAACATCTTATGCATGTTAGACAAGCATTCAACTACTGAGCTTTATCTCTAGTTCCTCTGAGTAACACAGAGGGGGGTGATGGGGTTTGTTTCTTTGAGACAGGGTCTCTCTATGTAACTATGTAGCTTTAACTGGCTTGGAACTCTGCAGATCAAGCTGATCCTGAATTCAAAGAGATGACTGCCTCTGTACCCAGCCCTAACATTTTTTTTAAATTAAAAAAAAAAAGTATGAAGCTAGGCAATGGCACACCTTTAATCCCAGCACTTGGGAGGCAGAGGCAGGTGAATCTCTGTGAGTTTGAGGCCAGCCTGGTCTACAAAGTGAGTTCCAGGACAGACTCCAAAGCTGCACAGAGAACCCCTGTCTCAAAATCAAAACTAACTAACTAAATAAATAAAAAAGTATGCATGACACTAAAATCCCCCTGAGTCAGGATACTGAAAGGCTAAGAATTCTATTGTGGGAGCTGGTGAGATGGTTCTGTAGTTAAGTTAGAAGCACTAGCTGCTCTTTTAGAGGACCCTCTTCCAGCCTCTGTAGGCACTAGGCATGCACCTAGTGCACAGACATACATGCAGGAAGGGCAAACATACATACAAAATAATTTAAAAACTCACATTATATAAATAAGAATTTAAGAAAGTGACATTTTGCTTCAAGAAATGAACAGAGGGACTAGAGAGATAGCACAGCAGTTAAGAGTGCTTACTGCTTTTGAAGAGGACCTGGGTTTTTCCCCCAGCACCTCTATCATGGCTCATAACCTTTTGACCTCTATGGACACTGTGCACATATGGTGCACATACACATAACATTAAACAAATATATTTAAAAAAGAAACAAAGGACAGACTATAGTAACTACTTTCCAGTGTCCAAAGATCACAGAAAGAATTCACTTGGTTGCATGCCCTGCTTGCCATCCTCTTCTGAAGGCACAATACACATCAGTTTCAATCCCACAAAATCTTCCTGTAGGGCTGGCAAGATTGCTCAACGGGTAGAGGCACTTTCAAGCAAGCTTGATGACCTGAGCTCAATCCCCAGATCTCACAGTGTAGGAGAGAACAAGTTCCTAAGAATTGTCCTTTAGCCGGGCAGTAGTGGTGCACACCTTTGGTCCCAGCACTCAGGAGGTAGAGGCAGGTGTATCTCTGTGAGTTTGAGACTAGCTTGGTCTATAGAATGAGTTCCAGGACAGCTAAAGTTACATAGAGAAACCCTGTCTCAAAAAAACCAAAAAAAAAGAAATCCTGTCTTAGAAAAAACAAAAAAATCAATAAATCGTTATAAATAAAAAAGACCAAAAAGGACCCAAGAATTGTCCTTTGTGTATGTCATGTTACATGCATGCCTGTGTGTGTTTGCACAGACACATAAAACTCACAAAGAAAAGAGGCAAAATATTTTTTTCTCCTACAGTCCAATTACACCAGGGGTGTGGGGGATGGGACAATGGGATGACCACGGGCTGAGCATGCAGAAGATGGGGTTCCCAAATTGCACAGAGGTTTTCTAAGCCCACTGGTGGCTTTGTGAACTTTATGATCCCTCCTCTCAATGACCAAACTCACTAGCAGCCTTGCACAGGCAGAAAGGCAGGAAGGCACAGCTTGGAGGCAACCTCAGAGACTGAGAGCCCCCTCTGCCTGAGCTCCACCAGGAGCAGAGCTACACAGAGAGCCAACTTGAAATGAAGCTGTCTGGAAGCCAAGCTGCTTTACTGTGATAAGGGCATTTGGTTCTTAGGAAACCAGCCACCAAGGATAGATACAAAAACTATTGTTTCAAGACAGAAAGAACCAGGAGATCAGGCAGCAGAACTTCAGCTTTGAACAGGCTCTCTCTCCAATGGGAAACCCTGAAGCCACACAGCTGAGCAGTCTGAGCATTGCCAGGGACATCCATACTGGCCCACAGTTGGGTTTTGCTCGCTTTGCTATGTTCTTTTCCTGCCATGACCAGCTTCGTAGTTTTAAAGTGTTTTATTTGTTTACTTTTAGTTTTGTGTGTATGTGTGCCACGTGTATAGGTGCCAATAGAGACCAGGGCAGGGCACCAGATCCCCTGGAGCTGGAGTCAGGGTGTCTGTGAGCCCCAGGGTATGGGCGCTGGGACAGAACTCTGGTTCTCTACTGGAGCAGCAAGCATTCAGCCCCTGAACCTTCACTCTAGCTCCAAGTTGGCTCCCTCTTCACCCACCAGTTCCACCACTCTACAACAGGCAAAGCACAGGACCACGTGACAGCTTACCACCACCTCACACCCACAGCTAGTGCACGTCTACGCAGCCCCCAGATCACTGCATCCGGGACAGTGGCAATCAGAACAGCTGGCAGTGCCTGCTCCCCCGAATTCTTGAGCAGTGTTTCCCAGTCTTAGCCAGCTAGCTATGCAGACACTGTTGCAGGGGGGCTGGAGAGAGCCCCAAGTCATGCAGGACAATTTTCTTGAAGCTGCAAACCTTATTTTTAAATTATATTAAGGGCCCATGAGATGGCTCAGTTGGTGAAAGTCTTGCTGTCAAGTCTGACCACTTGAGTTTAAAGTTTCAATCCCAGAACCAACAGAAAGAGAACCGACTTCTGAGAGCTGGCCTCTTACCTTCCTAGTGTGTACACTCACATACACAGAGTAAATAACATAAGTTTTACTACTTGGTCTATTACTCTACAATATAAGCATTCACCTGCTTATTTTCTTGGTGCCAGAACGGAACCAGGAACCTTCCACACACAAGGCAAGCTCTCCACCAAACTATAGCTCCAGCTCTGGGTTTCTAAGAAAAGTTCAGGCTGGCTTTGAACTCCTGTCCTGTCCTCCTCCTCTACCCACCTCCCCATCCCTTAGTGCAAGGATCAGAGCTGAGCCAGTGTGAGCCTCACTTCCTATGAACGCAGAGCTAACACTGAGAACAGTCAGAGCTGGGGCATCTGGAGCTGACACTGTGCACACACAGAAGCAGGACTCATGCATAGGGCAGT
The DNA here is from genome assembly GCA_001685075.1 of Bramus lutescens. Taxonomy (NCBI): domain Eukaryota; kingdom Metazoa; phylum Chordata; class Mammalia; order Rodentia; family Cricetidae; genus Bramus; species Bramus lutescens. The sequence continues at coordinate 96,737 of LOEQ01000609.1, read as the reverse complement.
GTGTCCACGAGGGTGGCTCCCACAGCCGATGCACAGTGAAAAGTCAGCCCCAGGACCCTGGTACAGAGGGAATGAAGAAAGGCCTCCGTTCCTGACTCCTTTCAGGGACTAATGAATCCCCTAGCCCCGGAGTCCACACACA
>LOEQ01000609.1:75147-90643 GCA_001685075.1 Bramus lutescens | reverse complement strand
GGGGCCCTGGGGACCGCTGCCTCGGCTCTGCGAGCATCCGCCTTGCTTCGCGTGCTGGAGTCCGAGTTCTTTTCTCATCCCCTCTCTCTGGAGTCTGAAGGAGGCTCTCGGCCAGCTTGGGTTAATGCCGTCCGTGTTTTCCTTTTATTTGCATCGGAAAGGAGTTTTGAATGAAGCAAGCATTTTCAGAATGAGTCCTTTTCCAGGGCTTGATGCTCCTGCAGCTGGTTTAGTTTCTCCAGGCATTTCTTATCCTATCCTCCACTCTTTCTGGGTCACTGATGATCCAGCTTTCCCCTGCAAAGCAACCTGGGAAAACTTGAGTTGTGTTCTTAGAGTTGACACGTTCCCGCTGATTTTATGTTCCGTATGCTGTCAAATGAAACCCGAATTTTGTCCTCACGAAGCTGCCATCAGACATCTTTCAGATGTCGTGAAGGTGAGCGCGCTATGATTGGGAGAATGTGTCAGTCAATAGACATGTGGAGCTCAGCTAGTGACTAAATATCATCCCAAATGTGTTTCTGAAATTTTGTTCCTCTTTGATGATGGCTCCCGCTGACTTGGATGTTAGTAAGACTTCCCTGACCCGTAACCAGTCAAAGGTCTCCATTCTGTGCATCTGTTTTTCTAGACCATCCTTGGGGAGACACAAGAAGAGGAAGATGAGATCCTTCCGAGGAAAGACTACGAGGTGAGGTATTCGGATGCTTTCTTGGGTAACTGAAGTAGTGAGAGGCCTGGCCCCTTCAGACCTCTAGCCAGGGATGCTCTTTGACCTTCTGTCCTCAGGTGTGAGTGGGCAGAGATAACTGATCTGGGAATGCCGCCTAGTAAGTCCATTCCCGCCTTAGCCCCCACACAAGGTCTGGTGTTAATGCCTTACAGTTCTACCTGGATACATAACGTGTTTGCCATTAAACTTTTATCCTAGGGTTGAAGCTCTTTACTGTGAGTGCTCGTGACAGAGGCGTGTTTGCGAGCTGTTAGGAGACCTCGCTTCTCTTCATTCTGACCTTTTGTTTTGTATTTTGAGACAGGGCTTCCCTGTGTAGTATTGATTGTCCCTGGAATTCGCTCTGTAGCCCAGGCTGACTTTGAACTCACAGAGATCCACCTGCCTCCTCCTCCCAAAGTGCTGGGATTAAAGTGTGCTACCACTACCTGGCTCATTCCAAGTTTTTTTTTTTTTAATTTTTGGTTTTTCGAGACAGAGTTTCTCAGCACAACCGCCCTTGCTGTTCTGGAACTCACTCCGTAGACCAGCCTGGCCTCAAACTCACAGAGATCTGCCTGCCTCAGCCTCCCCTATGCTGGTATTAAAGGTGTGCACTCCCACCTCCGGACTCTGACCTATCCTTGATTATAGTTTCCAGTTTCAGGTATGGAACTTTTAAGAGCGTGGGGCCAGTGTTGTGGTGCCTCTATAGTCCAGCACTGGGCTTGAGAGTCTGAGGGGGGAAGACCTCTGGGAACCCACAAAGGCTGCTTCATCAACCCTGTCCTTACCAAGGCTGTCACTCCTATCTGTAGCTCACTTGTCTTAGGCTGATAGCCTCCTCATGTGAATTTTATAGGTAAATGTTTTTTTCCAGCAAATCTTTAATATTTCCCAATTGACCATCTTCACATATCAGCTGTGGAGAGCATTGTGTATGCAAGAGCAAATCCGTTCTGATACTTAATCAGGAAAGTCTGCTCAGCGAAGGGTCGACTGGAAAACCCTTCTGTTGAAATGTTGGCTATGGTGGCACATTTCTGTAAACCAAAAAAAAAAAAGAAACCCAAAACTCTTATTAAAAAAAAGTGTGTATGTGTATAATTTTTTTTATTTGAGGCAAAGTTTCATATTGCCCAGGTTGGCCTCAAACTTTTTATTCATAGCCACAAACAGCAAGACAACCTATACAAAGCTTATTGGAAAAAAGTTGCTAGGGAACAAAAGAAGATAATGGGAGGTTGAATATCATTAAAATATATTATGTAAATGAATGAAAATTATTAAAATACTGATGATTTCAACTGTGGAGGTGAGGGAGATGGGGGAGTTGTTCATTCCCCAAACCAAAGAACAATATATACAGCAGAAGTAAAAGGTTAGTCCCAGCAGAGGAGAACAGCCTCTGCTGGACAAGGTCATAGTTTCCCTGGTACCTTGTACCACCTGAGGTTCCTTGGTGTTGCCCTCGCTTCTAATCTCCCTCGGCAGCTTGACTGAGGTGTTCAGGAACAGGTCTTGCAGTTAGTTCATCGAGTAAAGTAGACCATTCCAGCTGGGCGTGGTGGCGCACGCCTGTAATCCCAGAGACAGGTGGATCTCAGTGAGTTTGAGGCCAACCTGGTCTACAGAATGAGTTCCAGGACAGCCAAGGCTTTTATACAAAAAACCTTATCTCAAAAAACAAACAACAACGAAACGTAGCTCGTTCCATGTGGTTCTTAGTGTATCTACAGAAGTATACAACGGTCACCCATCAATTTTAGAACATTTTCTTCATCCCAGAAGGAAACACATATTCATTAGCAATCACTAAACATCATTCCTCTTGCCCCTGACTGAGCAGCTTCTATGTTTATTTGGGGATGGGGAGGAATGACATTTCCTTTTTGTTCTTTTAAATTTTAAAATTTATTAGGGGCTGGAGAGATAGCTCAGCAGTTAAGAGCACTTTTCCAGGGGTCTGGGGTTCAGTTCCCAGCACCCACATGGTGGCTCACAACAGACTGTAGCTCCAGTTCCAGGGGATCTGATGTTCCCTTCTGGACTCTGTGGGAAATTGGCATGCATGTGTGGTGCACATATATGCATGCGGGCAAAGCATTCATACATATAAAAAATAAAATCTAATGCTATTGCTGAGAGGTGCTGTTTGAGGGTCAGATAGATGGAGGTCAGAGAACAGCTTTGTGGAGTCAGTTCTCCCTGTGCTACTCACTGAGCCATCTAGTCAGCTTTTTGTTTGTTTGTTTGACTGGTTTTTCAAGATATGTTTCTTTGTGTAACATCCCTGGCTATCCTGGAACTCACTCTGTAGACCAGGCTGGCCTCAAACTCACAGACATTTGCCTGCCTCAGCCTCCTGAATGCTGGGATTAAAGGCAAAGGCTTGTGCCACCACCACCTGGCCAGGTTTTATTTATTGTTTTTAGACAGGGTCACTCTTTGCAGCCCTAGATGGCCTTTGGCCCAGCAGTCTATTAGTATTAGCACCACACCCAGCTTAAGTAGCCATTAATCTTTCTGCCTCAGTAGATTTGCTTCTTCTGGACAACTGAAACTTGTTTGTGGCGCCCTGATGTGGGACAAAGACCTTACCCTTTCCTCCCTGAAGAGAAATAAACTGGTCATGTCTGGATTAAAAGGAGCTAGGCACAGCTGAAAAGTAGATAAGATAGCCTTCTCAGGGGAGAGGGAGGATGGATAGGCACCTTCAGAAGAGAGTATTTTATTTTATTTTTTTAATTGACATTTAAAATAGAGGCATCTCTATTGGATTGCACATGGATTTCAGGTGAGACAGATGACTGAGTTTGACGAACAGACAAACTTTTTCTGGGACAAAGTTGGGGCTATCTACTAGGTCTTCATCCTGCCTTGTGACTCAGGCTCCATCATCTTCCCCTGTTGACAGTTCTGGGGAGGGATTCCTAGCATTTGACTGCCCGTGGCGCCTCCTGCCCTTTGGTAGACAAGAGGCTTCAGAGAAAGTGCTTCCTCTTACTCTCACCCAACCCCGTCTTGACACCAGATACACGAGTCTTAAATACCACACACCAAGGACTTCTCCAGCAGACAGTGTCTGACTGTGGAGGTAGCAACAGTTGCCACAGGTTGGGGAGTCCACACAACTGCCTCCCTTCAGATGTCCTTTGGAAGTGGTAGGATTCTCAGCACTCGGGAGGCAGAGGCAAGTGGATCTCTGTGAGTTTGAGGCCAGCTTGGTCTACAGAGTGAGTTTCAGAACAGCCAGAGCTATATGGTGAGATCCTATCTCAAAAAACAAAGGAGAGAGAGAGAGAGAGAGAGAGAGAGAGAGAGAGACAGGTTGCCCCTCTGCCCTAATCTGGTATTTTGGTAGAGCCACTCATAGAACTCAGGGAAATGTGGTTTTGATCAACTTGTTTATTAACAAGGGGTATAATAAAAGGTATAGACATTCAGGCAGGTAGAGGGTATGCAGGTGAGGTGTGAGGAGCTTTCATCCTCTCTCCTGGGGAGCCACCCTTTGAGCAGCCTCATGTGACATAGGTTGACTGGTGGCGTCCTTGGTGAGCAGCTTAGTCTTCAGCTCTTCTCCCAGAGGTTAGCGGTTAGAAATGAAACTTTCTCTCCCCTCCTTCTCTTTTCTCTTTGAGACACAGTGTCACAGAACCTAGGAATATATCTCAAGGGAGAATACTTTCCTAGCGTGAGAAAGTCCTTGGTTTGATCCCAGTACAATAAAAGGAGGAGGAAGGATAGGGAGAAAAACAGAAAGCTAAGCAAGCCTAAGTCTTGCCATGTACCCCAGGCTGGCCTTAAACTGTTCTGAGTGCTGTATTGCAGGTGTGTACCTGCATTAAAGTTGAACTTTGTAATCATGTCTCAGTCTCTGATGGCCAGCCACATCCTGGTTCTCTTTAGGGGCACAGCTCTTAGCCCAGTCATTGCAGTAGCAACCAGAAGGCACTCTTCACACGCTAGAGATCCAAGGGTCTGAAGACCACTTTCACATTTCACTGTAGCGTGAAAAGAGACCCATAGATTACAACATCTTAATTTTCCTGTTTGTTCCTAGAAAGTAGTTACTCTAATAGACTTTCTTAGGGTGTGTGTGGTAGTTTGAATGTAACTGACCCCCATAAGCTCATAGGGACTGGCACTATCGGGAGGTGTGACTTTGTTGGAGTAGGTCTGGCCTTGTTGGAGGAAGCGTGTCACTGTGGAGGTAGGCTTTGAGGTCTCCTATGCTCAAGCCATGCTAAGTATCTCAGACTGTTGCCTATAAGATGTAGGACTCTAACCTGCTTCTCCAGCACCATGTCTGCCTGCATGCCACCATGTCCCAGCATGATAATGGACTGAACCTCTGAACTATAAGTGAGCCACCCCAATTAAATGTTTTCTATTATAAGAGTTGTGGTCATGGTGTCTCTTCACAGCAAGAGAAGCCCTAAGACGGTTTGTATGTGTTTTTGTAAATCTGTATATACATTTAGTCTCTCCTGAATGAATCCACTTTTCTTGAAGATTTTCTTCTTCTGTTGTTCTTGATTTTTTAATCAGAAAAGGATTACTTTATAAAGATTTTGTTAATGTTTGTGGATAGGCACACATGAATGCAGGTGCCTGCTGAGTCCAGAAGAGGATGTCAAGTCCCCTAGAACTGGAGTTACTAGCAGTTGTGAGCCACTAAACTGATGCTGAGAACTAAACTGGAGTCTTCTGGAAGAGCAGCCAGTGCACTGAACAGCTGAGGCATCTCTCTGAGTCCCAGTGATCTTATTTGATATAAAACCCAATCGGCCCAGAGTTTACAAGATAGAATGATTGAGTGGCATGCATAAAGTCCGGACTCCATCCCACCACTGAACAAACCAGGCATGATGGTGCACATTTGTCATCCCAGCCCTTGGCAGATAGAGGCAGGAGGAGCAGAAGTTCAGGGTCATCCTTGGCCACATAGTAAGTCTGAGGCCATCCTGAGCTGCATGAGATTCTGTCTTAAGAGGAAAAAAAGCACACACCAAAAGAATTTCTATACCCAGATGTGAATGTCCAAAACCCTCCTTTGAGATGTTTTCCCATTCCGTATGCCTAATTCTGTTAAATCAAAATACAGTTGTGTCATACATTTTAGATTTGTTTTCATGGCACTGAATAACCAACCTCTCTGGGCTACATCCCTGGCCCTTGGTTATACATTTTATTCTGCATGTTGCTTTTTTGTTCTGTTTTTCTGAGAGGGTCTCACTGTGTAGCCCAAACTAGACTAGAACTAACAATGTAAACCAGGCTGGCTTTGAACTCAAAGGCCTGCCTCTGTCTCTCAATTGTTGGGATTAAATACATGTGCCACCATACCCGTTTTTTCTTGCGTTAAAGAAAAAAAATTTTTAAATTATATATATAGTGCTGGAGAGTTGGCTCGGTGGTTGTTCTTACAGAAAGCATGAGTTCTGTTCTCAGCACCCTCATGATGGTTCACAACTATTTGAAACTCTAGTTCTAGGGGATCCAACACTTTTGACATCTAAGGACACCAGGCCTGTGCATGGGTACAACACACACATCCATATACATGCATGTATGTGTATCTATGTATATTTATATGCACAGGCAAAATACTCATACATAAAGTAAATCTAAAAAATTTTTTACATAAAAAAAGTTATGTGTATGTCTAGATTTGTGTAGGTAAGAGTAGTGTCAGCTGAGGGTGTTGTGAGCTACTGATGTAGATGCTGGGAGGTGACCTCAGGTCCTCAAAAGCAGCAAGTGCTCTTAACTGATGAGCCGTCTCTCCAGCCTCTACACCTTTTTAAAATCACTTCTTTTTCCCTTAATGAGTGAACATTTTCCACATCTGGTGATAAAGACTTTGTTTTAATGGTTTGATTGCTACCAATCTTGAAATGTACAACAATTGACTTACTAGTCATCTGTTGTTACTCTATAACTTATAAAAAAGGAATTTGGGTGTGGGGGGGGTGGCGCTTGCTTTTAATCCCAGCACTTGGGAGGCAGAGATAGGCAGATCTCTGTGAGTTCAAGGCCAGTCTGGTCTACAGAGGGAATTCCAGAACAGGCTCCAAAGCTACAGAGAAACCCTGTCTGGAAACACAAAACAAAACAAAAAGAAACAAAGGAATTTGGACTTGCTCCCAGCAGTGATGGATGGATTAAATTATTACACATCACTCCTTTATTTGACTGACCTGTGGGAGTAAGGCCACAGGCCAATGTCCAGCTTGCTTATTAGCTGATGTGGCAGTGGAGGTGGTTAAGGGGAGGGGAGAGCACAGGCTGGACTTTTTTTCTCTTTTGACAGACTGCCGCTTCTCTTGCGGTACCTAGAAATGAAATCATCCTTCCCTCTGGATGTTGCTCAGGCTTTCCTTAGCGCGTGTGGGCATGGTCTGCAGATGTCTGGTCTTGGAGCATGGCTGAAGGACTGCTGCCTTAGGTGTAGAAATTGGAGGAGCTGGGCTGAAGCTTGGCTTCTTCTGACATAACTGAGAGGTTGCTTTAAAGATAGCCCATCTGGGTCTGCCTTGAGGCTAGCCTTGTTTTTCATAGAAGCCACCTATAAAGAGAATTAGAATTAGTTGGTCTGGGTTAACTTGGTTCTGGTTAATTGAAAGTTTGTTCACATTTAAGAAATAAGTTGGACAAGCCTGGTGATAGCTGAAGATCTTTAACTGTTTTGTAGAAACAGGAAAGTCTGTCTTTTTCTTTTTCCCAGTGCTGGGATGGCACACGGCCTCATGTACCCTACCCCACCACTGGGCATGACCTCCCAGGCCCTAGGGCTGTGCCACTGAAAGCTTTCTCTGGAACGTGAGGTACTCCCAAGAAGCAGTGTGCTGGGTCTCGCTGTGCATGTGCCTCACCTGGGGATCCCAGTCATGTGGAGATCCTGCCATCTGCTACAGGGGCAGAGTCTGTGTTTCCACTGAGCCCTCCCTGGCACTGCAGATGCTGCAGGGGGGAAGTGGAGCTTTTCTAGTGTTAGGTTATGCCGATTCTTCGTGTGTGCCATTATCACTCTGTAATTTCAGAGTCTGGACTATGACCGCTGCATCAATGACCCTTACCTGGAGGTGTTGGAGACCATGGATAATAAGGTGAGCCCACAACTCTTGGTCTCTTAGGGCTGAAGAGGTCTTCACAGCTTCTTTTCTGTCCTCCTGGGACCCAGTAAGTGTCCTTTCTCTTTCTTCTTTGAGTCTTCTTGTGAAAAAGGGGCATTTAAATGCCTAGACCCTGCTGCTGAGATGTCTCAGCAGGAAAAAGGCTCCTGCTGCCAGGCCTGACAACCTGCATTTGATCGCCAGGACCCAGATGGTCACACACACACACACACACACACACACAGTGGTGGCACTTGTGTGTCCCACCCATATATCCAAAATCCCTAGACTTCCTCTTGCCATCCAGTGTTCCTCCAGTCAGTATACGCAGCCCTGTGGGATCCATCAATGTCACTGTGAGGCACCTGAGGTTGTCCTTCCTCACCAAGCTTGCTGTCTCTGTAGATTTAGTCTAGAGTTGGTCAGCCAAGATGCATCCTTTTCCTCTCACTAATGGACCCATTCTTTTCCCTTGTGAACAGAAAGCACGAAGATACGAGGCAGTGAAATGGATGGTGGTGTTTGCCATTGGCGTCTGCACTGGGCTGGTGAGCAGTGGGATGTGGGGAGATGGCAAGCTGGGCGGGTTGGGGGATCTGAGGGAAAGCCTTGTCTGGTGAATCAAAGTCTTGTCATCTGTCACTGTGACATTTGTAGCATCAGGACAACTGTTACCCTGGTGGACTGCCTTTCCTTTTTCCTTGTTCTTTTGAAGATTAATTTTCCTTCTGGTTTTTCACATTACTTTTGCTTTGGGCTACAAAAGTGAGTCACAGGCACCGGGCTATCAAAGCACTCAAGGCTTGGTCAGAGCTTATTGTCGTTGTTATGATTATAAAGCATGACCCAACCTGGCTAAGTGAGGCGGTGGCAGGTAGCACATAGCAGATAGAGCCCAGTGGATGTTGAGGTCACGCTGTCCTGCTCATATTGTGCTGGCCATGGTAGGTGAAGGGGTATGGCAGGATGAACAGGGCTCCTGGATTCCCCAGGTTCACAGATGGATCACAGACAGGGAAAGCTGGGCATATAACCAAGATAATGGTAGCAGTTACGTCTGGGGCCGTGACTATGGACTTAAAACATCATTAAAACCAAAGAAGAGAAGCTGGAAAAGTCAACATCCAGCGGGAAGACACATGCCAAGTCTGTCAGGAAAATGGCAGAGAGGGGCTCAGCCTTGTTACTGCCTTAGGTCTTGGCCACAGTCTTGGGCTTAACTCTCCATGACACAACTAGGTAATGTATACATGATTCATGTCGCACAGTCCTAAGGGATGATCAGCTTCCATTCACGTGGTACCCATGAGATTTTTACTGTTGTGAATTCACAAGGACCATCTCGTGGCAGCAACAGTCGAGGCCTGTTTGCTAATATTCTAAGGGTATCGTGGGGGATGAAATTGGGTTGGTTTAATTGTTTTATATAATTTCAGTGTGCATGGTGGGGGTGGGGACTTGAACAAAAGCACCTGTCCTGTGTATGTCTAGTTGTGGCGTCATTTGCATGTAGACAGTAGTTTTTCCTGTGACTGTCCTAGGCTTTTGACTGCCTCATCAATATCCTCATCCTCGTAGGCGCTAAGAAGGCAGCCTCCTCTATTCTGTAGCAGCTGCAGCCCTAGCCCTTCCCTCACCCTTTGATCTGTCTCCACTTTCCGCTTCTAGGCATTAGCTGGAGGGAGGACAGAGTTTAAGCAAGAAGCCTTTAATCCCGGTCTCCCATATGAGAAGGTTCCTGGGCTTCCCTTAAACTGTGCAGTGGAACAGCAGCATATAGGTTTTCAGGTAGCCAGTGATTGATACTGATTCTCAGTCAAAATAATGACTTAGTAAATAAGAATACCAAACCACCTATGCCCAAGTAAATGTCCTTTAAGTAGCATTCGAAGCGATATGCTTGTCCAGCTAGGCACCTCTGAAGACATTGTGGCTACTTTTTTTTTGAATCCTCCCAACATTGCTGAGTGACTGGCTCCCCACGTGACTCTTCCCATCCTTTCTGTGCCTTCTTCTTTTACTCTGTACCTCTTCCTCTTTTCTTTGGAGAGGCAATGGGGCCAGACGGGGCAGATCTGGGCCTAGCAGAGAGCTCACCCCCTGCTGCTGGTGCAGTGAGCAACCGCTGGGAGTGCAGTGAGGGAAGGTGAGGCTCTTACTGGAGCGGTGAAGACTGTGACTGTCTCTTCCTCTTCACAGGTGGGTCTCTTTGTGGACTTCTCTGTGCGACTCTTCACCCAGCTCAAGTTCGGAGTGGTTCAAACCTGTATCCTTTCCACGGCTCCACTGTTTCAGGCCCTTGGCTTCCTGAGACTCAATTTAACAGTGAATGTGGTATTTGAAAGACTGTTATCTATTCAGCCAAGAGATTTTTAATTCTCACTAAAGAACAGGAGAGCATGGCCTTTTTGAGACAGAATTTCATGATACAGCTTTAGGTTGTCCTGGAACTTGTTATGTAGACCAGGTTGGCCTCAAACTCTTAGATCCACCTGCCTCTGTCTCTGCCATTGTCTCCTTCTTCCAGGTGCTGGAATTAAAGGTGTGCACTACCATGTCCAGCTTAGGAAAGGAAGACTTTAATTAGTGTATTGATGTTCTAGGTGGGTAAGACATAAATGCCCAGAGAAGTCTTTGCTTCCAAGGCCATGTATGCATTCAGTGTTCTAGTCAGAATTCCCAAGAATTCTTCACAGCACTCAGCCCTGCTCTTTTTACAGCTGTCTGAAAGAATAAAGGGCCAAGGTCATTGAATTAGTTTGAATAACAAGCAGGCCTGTGATCCTACTACCTTCAGGACCACAGAGCGCAGCTCAACAAGACGTTGCCTGTTGGTACAGAAACACCAGCTAGAGAAGCAGAGCGCAGTCCACGTGTGTTGAAATGTAGAGACCTAGAGTCAAGGTTAGCAGCGGGGAAGGCCTGGATGCTCACTCAGTAAAGGATGCTGGGCCTTGGTAGTCATTGTGCACATGGGAGATTGCAGATCCCTGTTCATAAAGCTAAATTCCAGATAGATTGAGGGCAGTGTTGTCTTCTAGTTTAGTTGTGTTTTTGAGACAGGGTCTCTTGTAGCCCAGGCTGGTCTCAAACTCATTGTATGGCAGAGGCTGGCTTGAAACTCCTGATAGACCTGCCTCAGCCTCCCAAATGCTGGGATTACGTCACAGATCTGCACCACCTGTCCTGGTTTTGGGTTGGAGATGTAAAAGAGCAAAGCAAGAGACTTAATTGATGGCACGTGTAAGTTCTTAAAACTTGAGAGGCACAGGTCGGAGACAAAGACCTCATCTTCCTTAATCTTAAAGCTTGACCACATTAAAGTAAATACTCTATTTAACTTAAAGTAAATACTTGATCTATGAATCTAATAAGAAACTCCCAAACAACAAAATGCTGTAGATCAAGGGAAACCCAAGTTCACAGCCTGGGGTAAGTTTTCCCTGCATTAAGAAGCAGAGCTAAGCCTCTTGGTGTGCATTGTAATCTTAGCTACTGGGGAGGCTGAGGCAGGAGCTGTGCAAGTTCAAGGCCAGCCTGAGCTACAAAGCAAATCCCAGGCCAGCCTGGGCAATGTAGACCATGTCTCAAAATGTAAAGCAGAACAGAGGGCTAGGGATTTAACAGTGGTAGAGCTCTTGTGTATAGCATGGACAGAGCCTTCTTTTTTGTTGTTGTTTGTTTGGTTGGTTTTGGTTTTTTGTTTCTCAAGACAGGGTTTCTCTGTAGCTTTGGCGCCTGTCCTGGAACTAGTTTTTATAGATCAGGCTGGCCTCGAACTCACAGAGATCTTCCTACCTCTGCCTCTTGAGTGCTGGGATTAAAAGCGTGCGCCACCACCGCCCGGCTTAGAGCCTTCTTTTCAGTCCCTGGTACACACAAGAGAGACAGGCAGACAGTTCCTCTCCACACAACTAGAAGAATACCTACATCATATCAGAACAAAATCAACCCCCCCAGGAGTGTCCAGAGGAAGACATGAAAGAGCCAGAAAACTGGGAAGGATCAGGAGCTTTTGCATCCCTTTGTTGTGGCTCTTAAATCCCTTCTCCGATGTGGACTTTAGATTCATTAAAGACAGCTTTCGTGACAGCAGAAGTTTGCATCACCAAATGAGGGAAGGAGAAATTATGGTTCATTCATACACTGTAATTGTATGCGGAAGTTAAACTAAACAAGCCACAGCTGTGTGTACCAACATGGCTAATTCTCTGGCAGTGTCGCACTGAGAGACACTGTGTGATGGGACAGTGGAGAGCTGTGGGGACACGAAGCACTCAGCAAGTTGGGCACAGTAGTTTCAGGTTATCGGCGTCATGAGTGGGAGGGAGGAAAAGGAAGCTTTGAGGGGGATAGCTTTACTTTTAGTGATAGCCAAAGCTGTAGAGGGTGTCATATTGAGGTTTGTTCAAGTTGGGCTTGGGGGCAGGTTGGTCACTTTTTTAATGTTTGGGGTGGGGAATTCTATAATCTTAAAGTTTTTAATTTATTTTGTGTGTGGGTTGGGTGTATACATGGCACTGTGTATGGTAGTCAGAGGACAACTTGTCATCTCAGGAACATGTGTGTCTCGGATCAAACACAGGCCTTCAGGCCCAGCAGCAAGCACTTTTACCCACAGAGCTGTTTGACCAGCCCCTAAAGTGACTCTTTGTTAGTTAGTTTGTTTTGGGACAGGGTCTTGTTTAACCCTTACTGTCCTGGAATGTGCCTGTGTAGACCAGCGGACCTTGGACTCATGAGATCCACTGGCCTCTGCTTGGAGTAAAGATATGCTGCACCCAGCTAAAGTGGTTGTTATAGGGGCTGGAAAGATGGCCCAGCACTCAGGAACACTTGCTGCTCTTCCAGAGAACCAGAGTTTCGTGCCCAGTACCCATAACCTCACAACCACCTCACAAGTCCACTATCACTTGTAAGTCCAGCTCCCAGGATCCAACACCTTCTTCTGGCCTCTTTGGGCACCTGCACACAAGTTCATATACACCTATTTTAACACACCCACGTACACACCCACACAAATAAATGTTTAAAAGTTGTGTGTGGGGTATAGGAAGGTATGCACTGAGCAGCTGGCTGACTGCCCTGCTTCCGTGGGCACGTGTCCGAGAGCCTTTTCCTTGACCCAGCCTCTGTAGCGGTGGAGGAGTGCAGTCAGAAAGGCTGCCTTGCCCTGTCCCTCCTTGAACTCCTGGGTTTTAACTTGACCTTTGTCTTCCTGGCGAGCCTTCTTGTCCTGATAGAGGTAACGTGGTTTGGAAATTGACTATGAGCATTATATGTACATTTGTTGTTGTTTTCAAGACAGGGTTTCTCTGTGTAGCTCTGCTGTCCTGAAACTCACTCTGTAGGCCAGGCTGGCTGGATCTGTGCACTTAATGTTCTTCAGCCACATGTTGGGAAACAGGTTGGCTTGTAGGTTTTTGCAGAAATTTTCTATTGTTCCCCTGGAGGTCTTTCTAGAAGTAATGCCTCTATGGTGAGATTAATGAGGAATGCATGGATGGTAAAGTTGCTTTTCATCCTCATCACCCTGTAATCCCCTAGAGAGCCGTTTGCCGGTGTGTAGATCAGAATCTGGGGAGTGGTTCTGCAGTTTTGTTGAAAGGTCCCACATGGTCAGACCCACATGCAGGAGCCTGTTAGAACGCTGAGGCAGAGGTCAGGCTGCAGTTGTGCGTCTGTGGCTGAACAAGTCCTCAGGAGCGGGTGCTGAGAAGGACGACAGTGGGTCTCCCTGCTTAGTTTCCTGGCTTGTTGGATGTAAGCAGCAGAGTGGGTTTTTCATTTGTTTGTGTGTTTCCTTCCCTGACAGCCAGTGGCAGCGGGTTCTGGAATCCCTGAGATCAAGTGCTATCTGAATGGCGTGAAGGTGCCAGGAATTGTACGGCTCCGGACCCTGCTCTGCAAAGTTTTTGGGGTACTGTTCAGTGTGGCTGGAGGTGAGGAGAGGCTTTCCACTCTTGCCATCCTGTGCATTGATTAGATGTGGGCTCATGGCTGCTCCTCACCCCGGTACCTGTACTTACTGTGTGTGTTAGTTGCTTGTCTCTGCGACCCAGTACGTGACAGAAGCAACTCAAGGGAGGAGGGGTTGGTTTTGATCAGTTTCAGAAGGATTTCAGTCCATCATATCTGGAAAGACATGGGCAGTTCATGATAGAGGGAGTATGTTGTGGGTTTCAGGAAGCAGGAGCCAGGCTGGATTAAGCTTTGAAGGGCCACCTTGAAGTATAACTAGATGTTTCTCTCCTGCCTGCCAGTTCCTGAGGCTTTATATTATAAATGCTTGGCTGATGGCTCAGGCTTATTACAAGCTAGCTCCTACGTTTAAATTAACCCATTTCTATTAATCTAAGTAATGCCACAAGTCTCTCAAGAAGCCAGAATTATTTTACCTTTCTTTTTCTTTCTTTCCTTCCTATGTTGAATACCTAGAAACTGAACATTTACCTCCTCAAGAGGCCAATCTGGATGCCAAGTGTTTGGTGAAATTAATGTTATATTTACACCTGTGTCTATCAAACCTCAATTTCAATGCCATTTATTTGTATTTTTAGCTTTGGTCTTTGATCATTTATAGAAGTCTGCCAAAATACTTGTTTATGGTTTCTCCTGAAATTTTTCTATTTACTGAGGCTGATCTGTCTTTTAATTGCTCTTTGAAGGGGTTTCCCCAGTGCTTATAGGGAGCTAGTGTATCAAATTTGACACTGAACCTTCAAGAGGCCCCTAAGGCATTTCCTGATAGCAAAGAGCTACCTTCCTGTCCCTTATGGGTCTGCATTCGTTAGTCTAGTGCCCACCTTTGCACACTTCAGAAGGCCAGGCCTTCTGCTTGAATTATCTCTGGAAGAAAACATTTCTAGGAATGCCTTGCCTGTAGTCCCTTTTCAGGTGGCCTGGCTTATTACAATTAAAGCATCTAACCTTTTGATTTTCTTAAAATTTTTAGACACCGCTTCTCATATCCAAGTATCACCATATGTGTGAGATCCAGTATCAGCTGTGTTTCTAGTACATTCATCTGTTCATGCTGATCTTGCCTTTAAAGGCCTAATCAACCCTTTGCATCCTGATTTAGCATTTTCAGAAGCCAAAGATTCAATTAATATTTGTCTGACTTCTGAATCTGATATCGTTTCTCTTTACAGCTGAAGTAAATCTTTTTACAAAAAAAAAAAAAACCCAACAACAACAACAAAAAACAATGATGGCTTCTTTTGGGCCTTGATAATTTTAGCAAATGGCTCAGTTCTCTTTCCTGATTCTTCAGCCCTGCCCCAAGCATCCAAAGCTGCTCTATAGCGTCATGGTGTAATCATCAAATGTAATCTGTCTTTGCAAATCTGTCTTTGATCCGCACCAAGAAGCTGTTCCTGGGAATCATCAACACATCAACCTCCAACCTCACTTCATTGTTCTATGACCCTAGCTTCCTCTCTCCTCCATGTTTTTCATGGTAACTGAGGACCAGCTTCCAATATTGCTGTAGCTGAATCTTTCCAGTCTTTCCAGATTATTCCCAGGTGTCTCACCAGATCTGCTGAAGATGACAAGGAAGTGTGAGGCTAGCTGTCGCTGAGTCTCATGGCTGGGTAGAAAGTTCTGCTGGTACCCAGCCTGGCCGAGGGCAGCTGTAGTGCTCAAGTGTGTCTGTGTG
>LOEQ01000609.1:40074-61987 GCA_001685075.1 Bramus lutescens | reverse complement strand
CCCATGGGACCCTACTGTAGCCGCTGCATCCAACTGCCATCAGCCTGGTAGCTTGAAGCAGGATTTAGCTTAGTTCAAGACCATAAGTACCGGATTGAGAGCACGTGGGGCAGCTCTCTGACAGCGTTAGGAGAGGGGCCTTCCCGGCCTCCTCCAGTCCCTGTGGTGCCCACAACTTCTGGCCTTGCTGCCAAATAACACTTCAGTTTGACTTCTGTGCATGTGCAGGGCTTCCCTCTTCCTCTCCCCATTCTGTAGGGACACCTGATGCTGGAATTCGCCCTAGTCCAGCGTGAGCTCATTGTAAGCACATCAGCGGAAACTGTTTCCAGTAAGGACACCTGATAGGTTTACAGGTTGTCTCTGTCTGTGGGGACACATTTCAGCCACGACCCCTATTAGCAGTTTTCTCATCTGTTAGGACCTGCTTTGCTATCAGGCTATCTGTCCTTAGCACCCACTGTGGCCCCTGTTACTGGAAGACACTAGCTAGCAGAACTGGGGAGGGATTGTCAGAGTGACCCTCCTGGCAGCTGCTGTTACAAGGCTGCTGTGTGTCTTGGTTGGAATTGCAGAGTGCCAGCCAGCCACGCCTTTCTTATGCGGAGATGGCCGAGGACTACCCGCGGTATCCGGACATACATGACCTGGATCTCACATTGCTGAATCCCCGGATGATTGTGGTGAGGAGGGCTGTCCCTCAGGGCTCTCCCACATGCTTTGCCCATGCTTATCCCAGGCTGTGGGTGATTCTTGCTTTCTCTTCTGCAGGATGTCACCCCATATATGAACCCTTCACCATTCACTGTCTCCCCCAACACCCATGTTTCCCAAGTTTTCAACCTGTTTAGAAC
The DNA here is from genome assembly GCA_001685075.1 of Bramus lutescens. Taxonomy (NCBI): domain Eukaryota; kingdom Metazoa; phylum Chordata; class Mammalia; order Rodentia; family Cricetidae; genus Bramus; species Bramus lutescens. The sequence goes on along the minus strand of LOEQ01000609.1, from coordinate 61,133 downwards.
CATGGGCCTGCGCCACCTGCCTGTGGTGAATGCGGTGGGAGAGGTGAGTGAGCTGAGTGGAGACCAGTGTCCCTGACTGCCTCTGCTTTGTCCACCCACACTGTTTTTTCCCGTTTACATGTCTGTTGCATCAGTCCAGCAGGGGGCGACCTGTGATCTACCTTCCATTACTCCATTGCCTGCTCTTGTCTCTCAGCTCGAGGGCTTCTTCCCCCTAGTCTATGTTCCTTGCTCCTTCCTCTTCTGGGCATCTGTGGCATTAATAGAATTTAAGGCGAAATTCTCAGAGGGTTTTAAAAAGTAGCATACCCAGTGATTATTCTCGTGGGCTCTTCCATCATTTCTTTTCTGAGTTAATTGTATTTGTGGTGTATGTGAGCACAGCTTTGTGGAGCTGGTTCTCTTCTTCCACCTTCAGTGGGCTGGGAATCGAACTCTGGTCACCAGGCTTGCATGGTAAGCGTATTTTCCCTCTGAGCCAGCTTGTGAGCCCAACTTAACTTTTTTCTTTTTTAAAAGATTGTGTTTATTTATTTGTTTGTTTGTTTATTATGTGTACAGTGTTCTGCCTGCTTGTATGCCTGCAGGCCAGAAGAGGGCACCAGACCCCATTACAGATGGTTGTGAGCCACCATGTGGTTGTGGGAATTGAACTCAGTACCTCTGGAAGAGCAGCCAGTGCTCTTAACCTCTGAGCCATCTCTCTAGTCCCCAACTTAATTTTTCAAATTACATAGCTATTCTTACATTATCATACTATATTGTAGCAAAATAAGAAAACAAATAAAAATAAGCCCTGCCCCCTGCCCTGCTGAGGTCGCTGCCCTGTCACCTTCCCTGTGCGCGGGTTCTCTGTGCCTAGAGGTAACTCACCGAGGGTTTTCCAGGGTGCTCGTCTCTGCTGCCTGTTGTTTTGTCTTAGACATGCTAGGCAGTTACTCTGCCATTGAGCTACAATGCTCCACCCACCTGTGCGACAGTCAGGCCTCATGGCTGTGTGGTCCGTGTCCTCCTCTTCCAGCTGAGTTTCAGTACATGTCACCAGAATGACCCTGTAAGGAAGTGGTGCCTCTTATGGGGAACGCCTGCCTTCTCTCCATCCTTCCCTTCTGTGTCCCTTGCTGGCCTTGAACTTGAGGCAGTCCTCTTGACTCAGCCTGCCATGTGCTGTTATAGGTATGTTCCACCAGGCATGGCATGTGCCCTGGTTAAGGATATTCGCCAGCCAGTTTATGTTGACTTGAGGAAAGCTAGAATCATTTGGGAACAGGGACTCTGAATTGAGAAATTCCTCCATAATAGTGGTCTGTAGGCAAAACCGTAGTACATTTTATTAGTGGTTGTTGTGAGAGGGCCCAGGGCCATTGTAGATGGTGCCATCCCTGGGCTAGTGGTCCTGGGTGCTATCACAGAACAGACTGAGTGAGTCAGGAGGAGCAAGCCAGTAAAAAGCAATCCTCATGTTCTCTGCATCAGTTTCTGCCTCCAAGTCCGTACCCTGTGTGACTTCCTGTCTTGACTCTGCTCAGTGACGGACTATAATGATGTAGCTAAAATAAACTTTTCCTCCCCAATTTCTCCATGGTGTTCTGTCACAGCAATAGAAACCCTAAGACAGGACATGGCATACCTTGGGATGCAGCTCAGCGATAGAGCGTGTGCCTAGAATTATTCATAAATAAGTATACAAAATAAAACATGGCTAGTTCTGCCAGGCATTTTAGCACACACCTGTAATCCCAGCACATAGGAAGATGGCAAGTTCAAATCAGCCTGGGCTATGTTGTAAATGAAACTGTCTCCACCCAAGCCAAAAACAATAGAAGAAGGTCTGGGCCACACATAGATCTGTGCTGAAAGAAAGCGGGTGGCCCCTCCAAAGGGGTGGGGTCCCCTTTTAGTCACCCCTTATTTCTCTGCTCCCACTTCACTCCCCTTGCAGGGCCTCACTGGTTCCTTTCATGCAGCTCTATCTGTCCCCATGCCTTCTGAGAGTAGGAAGTCTGTGCCATGGACACACTAACCCTGTCCTGACCCAGTTCTTTCTGTGTCTACATCCTGGGGTACATCGACAGAGACCGTTCTTTTCACACATGTCCTTATGTGGGTTGTACGCTCTGGTGACTCGGGTGTTTTCTCCTTCCCTAGATTGTGGGGATCATCACTCGACACAACTTGACGTATGAGTTCCTGCAGGCCCGGCTTCGGCAGCATTACCAGACCCTCTGACAGTTGAGCCCGGCTGCCACCAGCCCACTCTCCTAGAGATGCCTCTGCAGGTGGCCTGCTCACACACTGGCCCCCACAGCTGGCATGAAGGCTCCCGGTCACCCACTTGCCTGGAGTCCTGGAAGATTGGGGTCAGAGGTTTCAGTGATGTGTTGAGCAGAAAGTTGGAGTTTTACTAACTTCTCAGCAAGAATTTTCCGTTTCTCCTTCCCCAGGCTCCCATGGAGAGACATCAGGGAGAAGTCAGGCTGGGTCCTGGGTAGGCACTTGGTGCTTCTCTGTTGCTGTTTCTCGGAGAACCCAGCTGTTGCCCAGACCCTTCTAGGAAGGGTGGGCAGAGGCAAACATCGGAGGTGTTATTTGCATATCATGTTCATTACGGAGTTCAGGAATTGGGCCTGAGAACGGTTCCCCGTGTTCAGGGAAGCATAGGATCAAGCCAGGGACCTCAGATCCACTAGAGCTCTCTGCCTCTCCTTTGGCCTTTCTTCTCATTCTGTTTCCTGGGAGTGGGCATTTGCTCTCCACTCGCCCTGTGGCTTGGTCTCCTTAGAATCAGTTCTGATCAGACCCATGAAGCACTAAAACCCTAGCTAACAGCCTTTGAACTGTTAAATCCCATCATGGGGACAGCGCCTTCTCCCCTCGCTGTAGGCATTCAGTAGTCCCAGCAAACACCCGGTCTCCCAGTACGTGCTCTCTGCCCACTCTCAGTCCATTCCTCCCCCAACCACTGGACTTTCCTAGCCTTCATCTCTGTCTTTCTGGTGGTGCAGCCCCAGCTGTGTCTTGGACTCATTCCCAAAGTTAACCAAAATTAAGGAACCCCCTGGACAGAACCACTACCCCGAGCCCTAGCGGATTTGGAATGGCTCTACAAGCTGGCAAACAGGCGGCCCTGAGCCAGGGCCAATCAAAGGTATGGCCTTAGGAGGAAGCTGGTAGCTCCTCTCTTGGTCACTGCTCACTCCTGGCTTCCCACGCCACTCCCTGCTCAACCTTCCTGAGGACTTGGAGAGGCGCTTTTGCAGCTGCTGGGCTCAAGGCTGGGGAGGGAGTGGATGCTCTTGCCCCTTGTGCCTCACGGCTGCTGGTCCTCTCTGGGTGGTACCTCAGGGAACATCTGGGTGGGGACATCAGAACTCACTTTCCTGCACCCTAGGCCCCCTGTGGTGGCTGTCCTTGGATACCAGGGGACTTTCATTTGCATTAGATACTGTTTTTTCTCTTTTTTGGTTTTTTGAGACAGGGTTCCTCTGTGTAGTCCTGGCTGTCTGGAACTGGCTCTGTAGACCAGGCTGGCCTCAAACTCAGAGATCCACCTGCCTCTGCCTCTTGATTGCTGGGATTATAGGTGTGCACTACCACTACCTGGTGCATTAAGATGCCTTTTAAATCATGGAAGTTGCTGGAGGGCATTTGTGCCAGGGTCTCTGGGCCTGGCAGAGTCTTCTAATCAACATGTGGGAAATTGTTCCATGACCTCAGTCGGGGTTTACATTGGGTCTTGCCGACTGATTGTGACCCTGGCCCTCCGTTTTCCCCATTTACTTACCTTTTTACCAGAACAATCTGTTTTCCAGATTCTGGCCTGTGAGGTGGGGGTGGGGATTGAAACTAGTTGGGAAAATAGCCCTGCTAAGCAGGGTTGTGTCTGGCCAGCTGCCAGCTTCGTTTTACAGCTGACATGAGTGTCTTCCCTGCTGTATCCTCCATCAGGAAGGAAAACAGTTGCCCACACCAAGAGAAAAGCTTGACACACCACAGAATCGTCTTCCCAGCCTGTGGGTTTGTGGAATAGCAGCCTACAGAGGACCTGAGTCCACATCTTGCCTCCGAGGCAGCCCTGGTGACCCATTGCATTTTGTCCATCCTGCGTGTGTGATGAGTCACCACCAGTGTAGCCCAGAATAGATGGTGCAGATACGTCTACCCTGAAGCTGGAGCCCATACCCCTCTGCCCCTCTAGGACACTCAGCCCCTGTATCTCTCCCCACAACCTGCCTATCCAGAAAAGCCCAACAGCTTCTCTGCCTGTGAGCTAGAGCTGTAAGCCTTGGGCCCCTCCCCCACGGCTGTCCCTTGGAACCAGTGGTACAGTATCTCACCTGCCACAGTTCAGTGGCCCCCCAGTGCCACAGCAGCTCCATGGAGGGACCCCTGAGGGACTTCCTGAGGTTGGATCAAGGCAGTTTTCCTGCCTTCTGCACCTGGGCATTGAGTGGCTCCCTGATCCTGCTGTGGGAGTTTGGTGTTTTATGAGCTGTCTGCATGTGACCTTGGTTAAGCAGTTCCAGCTGGAATGGACATTAGCTTGATTCAGCCTTGTGACAGTTTGATGCAGACCTTGGTGACAAGAAAGCTTCCGGAAAAGCCAGCCCCGCAGTGTTGCCCTGGCTCCGATGGACGGTGATTGTCCAGTTGCAGCTTCCGCCTTTCTGTTTGCACTGTTTATGTGGTGACATTAGCTGGGTCCACTGTGGAGATGAACTGTATCTTTTTTAATTTGTAAAACTCTATTTTTATTTGACCCTTTGGAAGGAGCAAGTTCTGTGGCAACTTTACAAAGTCAGAATAAAATGTCTGCACCTTCTCCATAGACCTTGTCTCCACTGCGCTCTTTCTTCTAGGCTTTTATTTCCCTCCCCCATCAGGTAGGGAAGAGTTAAGGTGCTGGAAGGCAATGTCTTTATGAGACAGACTATGTAACCCAGCTAGCCTCAGACTCGCTATCACGAACGATGACCAGAGCTGTCCTCTACTTTCCAAGTGTGGGATTAGGGACGTGTGCCATCATGCCCAGCCAGAAAGTAATCTGCTGGCCCTACCCTGTAACTTCCTGTCCCTGTACCTGTTGAGGCTTTTCCCCAGCACCTGGCACTGCTGTGGTTTGACTCACCTGTGAACACTGGCCCTTTGCTCTGTCGGTCTACTCTGCCAGCGCACCAGGGCAAGAGCCGACAGTCTGTTTGACTGCCAGTTTTAGGACTCAGCCCACAGCCAGGAGCCTGACAGCAGCTGGAAGAGGGGAAGCCCTCACCACTCTCCTGTGTGTGCGTGTGCGTGTGTGTGTGTCCAAATGCATGTACACACGTTCCCACATCTGTCTGCTCTTTGTCCACTTGTCTCTTATTTTACAAGAAATACCACTCGCCTTGTCTGTGGCTGTGCATCTAGTCACAGACAGGCGCCCATCAGGCCCCTCCTGCCTTGGCTTTCGCCAGGTCCTAGGGGCACTTTGTACCTATGTGTTCCTTTGTGTCCTTTCCACTCGGTGGCAACCCTGTGTTACCGCAACACTGGAGGGCACCCCCAGCAGCCCATTCCTTTTCCCTTGCACTGGGACTTCCAAGTGCAGGCTGATGCTTTCTCCTGTCTCACGCTGGTCCTTGTAAGTTGTTCCCCACCGACTGTTTCTTGTTAGTTGGTTGTTTTTCTCCTACTGATTTGAGATCCAGATAAGAGGGTTTTTTTTTATTCTGATTTTGTTTACTTGTTTAGTTAGTTGATTTTTCTGAGATGGTGTTTTTTGTGTAACAGCCCTGGCTGTCCTGGAACTCAATTTGTAGACCAGGCTGGCCTTGAGCTCACTGAGATCTGCCTACCCACCTACCAAGTGCTGGGATTAAAGGTGTCTGCCACCGAGCTGGGCCCAGAGCAGATCGTTTTGGTTGGGAGCGGTTGAAGATCTTCCTTCCCCTGCAGCCCTTCACTGTTTCCTTCTGGCCCGCTCCCCCACACACACGTGTGCACTTACTACTTGGCTTCCTCTCCCCATTTCTGTACAATGTGCCCAGTATGGATTGGGACACAAGCGCACAGCCACACACACAGCAAACTGTCCTATTGGAGTTAGAAGGTGCACCTGTGATGTCACTTGTTTTCCTGGGACTTCAGGGAAGAAGCAGTGTCCCCACTTAGCCTTGAATGGGTAGGATGCAGGGGGCACCGGGAGGTGGCGTTCTGGGTTGGAGGTGAGTGTGTGGGTGAAGGGGGTGTCTGTGTGAGAATCTGAGGTGTGTGCCCAGGGAAACGGGGAAGAAAACAACAGTCCTCCCTTGTTGAAAAGAAACCTGGTGTCCTGTCCTAGTGCAGCCAGGCAGAGGCAAGCAGAGCTCCGAGTTCAAGGCCAGCCAAGGCTACATAGTGAGTGAGACCAAAAATGAGTAAATTAATAAACTGTCTCCTGGTGGCCCTCACCTGCGTGCAGTGTACAATCCAAGCGCCACAGTCCCGGGGTAGGGAGGCCATGGCTGTTTTATAAATGCATTTGGCTCCCTGAGTTTGATCTCTGGCACTGATGGACACAGATGATGGGTAGAGATGCCCCAGGGTGGTAGGTTACAAAGCATTTGAACCTGTAACCTGTCCTTCACTGCGCTCAGCTGTGCAACCCGCCCTCCACTCAACTCTCAGCTAAACTGAAAGTGTAGTTTACAGGGCTGCGGCAGCTCGTGCTCAGGGAAGATCTAAGAAGTCCCTGGTCCTCTTAGTGTTCCCTAAAACCACCCAGGCTGCAACCAAAATGTGAGATGGGTGCAAGAAAAGTGTCCGCTGAGCACAAGTGTCATCAAGAAAAGGCCAGTGTGTTCTTTCTCAGGAATTGAAAATAAATGACCTTCAGTCTGGGCGGCCTTTTCCGCCTCCCATGACTGAGGCTAGAGTGAGCGGGCGAGCATGGTGAGCATTGCGTCTTGAGGTTCCCACACACACACCAAGAAGAGTCAGAGAGGGAGACATGACAGGACACGGTAGGGGGGAAACCAGGGACTGGGGACAGAAGTGAAAGAAGGCACCCAGACCTCAGCTTCTGTCCTTGGTGCTGAAATTTATTCAAAAAAAATTTTCCAGCTGCTTTCCCGAAAGGGGTGAGGCTCTACCTTAATATGCAGGGTGGGAGGGGGAAGGCCCCCCTGGAACCACTGATCTACACTTAGCATCAGTCGTGAGGATGAAGACAGGAAGCAGCCGATCCAGCAGGGTGCTCGCCACACCTCAGTGACAATGAGACCAAGCTGCGTGACAAACCGCAGGGGCTTAGGGTCTTCTGCACTCTGCCCCAGCGAATCTGACTGTTTTTTTCTCCCTGGCTGTTATCTTCGGTACTACAAAGAGAAAAATATTTTGGTCTCATGATCTGGCTTTACTATGCTAAACTGTCCAGCTTGACAGTGACGAGCTATTTCCCACCAGCCGCAGTCCAGCCCAATGGTCCTCTGTCATAAACTGGCAAACAAGTCTTAGTCCATTCTGTTTAAATCCTCCAGGCTCCTACAGCTATGGGAAGAACACTAGCTGCTGGTTGGTCGGCAATGCAACGGCACTTGGCCTTGTGTTCTGATTTCCACACTGGTGGCTTGACAACTGTAGCAGCTGTGGTATTGTCTCGAAACTTCTGGAGCGTCCACCATAAGTGGAATCAACACTTGCACTGGTCTCTCGACTGCCAGAGATGTTCCCTGCTAGTATCCCTTGGCAAGGTTTGAGCCTTAGCAAGACCACAGTTTGCCGACCCCACCCGACCCCCATCTCATCTCCATCCACAGCTCCTCTTACCCGGAAGCTGTTGCATCCTAGTCCGCTCTGGGCTCCAATCCTGTCGATCCTACCCCCGAAGCAGCTGGACCTCCGTAGGCTCCGAGGGGCAGCGAGCAGAGCCCTCAGTTTGCTTTTCAAGAGAGCAGCTCTATCGGAGGGGTCCCAGGGACTGCGCCCGAGGGTACTCCCATCTCTCTGAGGTGGGTTGACCTCCCCAGTCCAGGGAGGTATCTCAGGGAGAGAGCTAAGTGCTGCCCCTGCTTCATCGTTCTGCTCACTCGGGGTCTGTGGGGGCACGACCTCATCTTCTAATGGCATCTTCTCTTCCAGGTGGTCTAGCAGGTTCTTTACAAAGGAAAAAACAAACACAGGGAAAGGGTAATAATGTCTCAGAGAAATGGACTCGGTACCAAAGAGACCCAGTCTGTACCCCACTTCCTGGCCCTACCTTGAAATCCATCAGATCTGTGTTGGATACTGCACTGTACACAGGGTTTGCTCCGATATGGCCTGGAAGCCAAAAGGCAAGGAAGAGGAAGAAGCCCATGGTGATGGAGAAGGAGCCCATGCTGCTGTGGGTCGGGGCACGATCTGATGCTTGTCGCCTCTGCTCACTCCTCTCCGGGTTCTCTCTCTCAGCCTTTGCCCGTCACTGTCTCCCAGCTGCCCAGTGCCTCCCGTTTTTATAGCCCCCCAGCTCTCTGAGAACGCAGGAAGGCTGGAACCCTCCCCATTCTGTCACTTGCAGCGATAAAGCGATGGAGAGTGAGGAGCTAGCAGAAGATGCCCTTTTAAAGTTATCAGTTCAGCAGAGCTGGTCACAGCCCCTTCGCCTTGAGCAGTTCCAATGCCCCCCCCNCAGACCCTCGGCTGCAAGAGCCACATTCTTGCTGATTTGCCTCAAGAGGCCCCCACTTCAAAGGTGTGAGAAGAGCAGAAAGAGTCCTTGGTTATCTTCCTGTGCGCGCGCCTCAGGATTCTTTCTCCCTGGCAACAGGACCCATGCAGGGAAGCAGAGGGTGACGGCTGGCCTGCACCCAGCTCCCCCTTCTTGCAGCTCAGCTGTCAGGGGCTCCAAATAAGGGTGGGAGGGGAGAACATGACAGGCAGCTGGGAGGCCAGCGAGACGGCTAGGGAGTACGCATGCTGGAGCTAGCTTCACACCTGATTCATCGGCCTCGTGGGTGGACCTCTGGCCCCAGACAGCCCTCCCCCACCCTAGATGTCCCTGTGAGCAGTCAGGTGAAAGAGTGGTTTTATTTTAGAGTCTGAAGTCAGCCAGGAAGCCGACCTGATACAGGCCCCAAGAATGCAGCTGGAAGTGTAAACACCAAGGGATGTCAGAAGAGCTTGCTTCCTCTGAAGCTCATTGCTCCTGTCTCCCAAGACTGCGTCCAAGGTGCAAGGGGACACACAGGCTCGAAGGATGCCACCTCTTTTCTTTCTCGGCCTCGCTGGTTTCCAAAGCTCTGACTCGGAGTGTGAAATGTATAGTGGTTCCATCGTCAGGGGAAATGGGGGGGAGTGAAGGGATTGAAGGGGCTTACACAGTTCTCCATAATGTCCTTCACAACCTCTGAGGCCAAGGAAGTGAGCCATGAAGGCCTTGATTCCTCTGGCCTCCTCGGGAGCGTGAGTAGGCAGAGTCTTTATCACTCTCTATGCTTGAGTGTTACCACAATTCAACACTGTGTATGTTTTGTGTGTCTGACAAGCACGTGCGTTTTCTGCTACTCTCTCTTTCCTGACTTCCTAGGGGCAACAGCACATCTGAGTTCCATCCTCACGTGTTCCAATCCACTCCTGGCATTCATGTATTGGATGGCTGTCTTCAGAATAGCTAGTTCCATCCCCAGCAGCCGTGCTAATCCTGTGGCTGCCTGGTGAAGTTGTCATGTGGCCACCATGGCTGGGTGTGTGTGTGGTCTAATTGTCTAAGCCAGAAGAAAGAGCGACTGAGCCCTTCGAGAAAGCTGGAGGTTGTAGACTACCAATTTGGGTTGGCCAATCTCTATTTGAAATTTGAAATCAGTGCAAGCCTACGTAGGAGCTGAGTCCAAACTGCCTGTCGCCTCCGGATGAGCCCCTGGGATGTGCTCACTGCTTAATTGTGTGGCTGTGAATTATTATTAGCAAAGAAGACTCAGCAAGCATCCCTACTGGGGGGACTCAGGCTCCTCGCTGTGTGCATCACATGACCTATCTCCTGGAAATGCCCTTTGAATCAGGGGAAGACTTGAGGAGCAGCTGTGGCAGGTGGCCTCTGAGGACTGTCGCCACTTTCCTGTCCTGTGCGGCATCTGAAGTCCATAGGTGGCCCTAGGAGAGCTGAAGTTCTGACCAGCACCCCAGGATGGCAGTTTCAAGTTCTGTCCATCTTCTTTGGTTAAAGTCAGTTTTCCAGAATGGGACCTGAGAGGACATGAGTGTCATCCTCTGGTTTCTGTGTTCTCGGTTCCATTAAGGGGCAAGGATGAAGGATGCTCTGAGCGCTCTCCATACCTCTGTGCCACCATATTCCACACTGTGTGTGCTCTGTGTCTGTCAGGCGGAGGAGCCCAGCACTCACTTGCTCCCATCCTTAAGCCTTTGATTTGAGCCCCAAATGGAAGGCAACTCAATGTGACATTTCTTTCCATATTTCTGGCCCTGCTCCACTTCGGGGTGTCTAGAAGCCAGCCAGATTTAGTTCTAGGAATGATGAAAAGAAATGTGGGGGGCTGGGGCTAGAGAGATGCTTGGTTGTGCAATTGTGAGGACCTGAAGTTGAATCCTCAGCTATTCAGAGCTGAGCATGGCACCCTGCACCTGTACCCCCAGTTCTGAGAGATGGAGACATGGGGCTCCCTGGAACTTGCTGGCTGCCAGCCTAGCCAAGAAAACAACAAAAACAAAAACAAAATCCCAACTTTGGGTTCAGTGAGAGACCCTGACTTAGGACAGTGGTTCTCAACTTTCTTTTTTGTTGTTGTTTGTTTGTTTTTTGTTTTGGGTTTTCAAGACAGGGTTTCTCTGTAGCTTTAGAATCTGTCCTGGAACTAGCTCTTATAGACCAGGCTGGCCTCAAACTCACAGAGATCRYCCTGCRTCTGCCTCCCAAGTGCTGGGATTAAAGGCGTGCACCACCACCACCCAGCTGGTTCTCAGCATTCTTAATACTGTGACCCTTCAACACAGTTTCTCATGTTGTGGTGACCCTAACCATAAAATTTTTTCATTACAGTCAGGCATGGTGGCGCATGGCTCTAATCCAAGCACTTGGGAGGCAGAGACAAATGGATCTTTGAGTTCCAGGCCAGCCTGACCTACAGAGGGGGTTCCAGGACAGTCAGGGCTACACAGAGAAACCCTGCTCTAAAAAATTATTTCATTGCTATGTCATAATTGTAATTTTGCTACTGTTATGAATTGTAATATAAATATCTGATGTGCAGGATATCTGATCTGTGACCCATGTGAAAAGGTTGTTCCACCCAAGGTGTTGTGACCCACAGGCTGAGAACCACTGCCTTATGGGACTCTGACAGAGTTTTAGAACAGGGCACTTCATGTCCTCCTCTGGCCTCCCTGTGCTTTAGGGATGGTTGTTGCTAACAGGGAATCAATGCTTTTTCTGGGCCTTGTAGTGCACACCTGTGATACCAGCCCTTTGAGGCTGAGATGGCAGGGTCAGGAGCTCAAGGCCATCATCAGCTACATACCAAGTTCAAGGCCAGCCCAGGCTACCTGAGACCCCGTCTCCAAAATAACAAGGCCAGGCTAGAGTGGTATCTCAGCCAGTGAAATGCCTGCCTTGAAAGTGTGAGGACTTGAGTTTGGGTCCCAGCACCCACGTAAAAGCCAGGCTCCCTGAGAGACCTTATCTCAAACATTAAAGCAGGTAAATGTGCCTACCACACAGACCTGGCCACCTGAGTGTGGTCCCTGGAGACCACGTAAAGGTGGAAGGAGAGAACTGTGTTCACGAAGTTGTCCTCTGACCTCCACTCAAGCACCGTGGTATGCACACACGCATGTACACGAAAGTTATTTTATTCCAAGACAGGGTCTCACTGTGTAGCCCTGGTTAGCCTGAAATGCTCTATGTAGACCAGGTTGGACCTGAACCCACAGAAATCTATCTGCCTGCTTCGGCCTCCCAAGAACTGGAATTAAAGGTATACACCCCCACCATCAGTGGGACATCATGACACATGCCTTTAAACCCAGCACTCAAGAGGCAGAGGCAGGTGGATCTCTGTGAGTTCAAAGCCAGCCTGGTTTATGTAATGAGTTCTAGGACAGCCAGAGATATATAGTGAAACCCTATCTCAAAAATACCAAAAGAAAAAAAAAGGAAAGAAAGAAGAAAAGGGGGAAGGGTACGCACCACCACATCCAGGTATAGTAATAATTAAAAATACATAACATCGCCAGTAATCAAGTCAACCTCTGCCTACCACCCACATATGCACATGCACACACACAAAAGAAGGAAGGAAGGGGCTGGAGAGATGGCTCAGAGGCTAAGAGCACTGACTGCTCTTCCAGAGGTCCTGAGATCAATTCCCAGCAACCACACGGTGGCTCACAACGATTTATAATGGGATCTGATGCCCTCTTCTGTCATGCAGACATACATGCAAGTAGAGCACACATATACATAAAATAAAGAAATCTTTTTTAAAAAAGCAAGAGGCTTATCCTATGTTTACAAAGGAAAGAAAGGAAGGCAGGCAGGCAATATTTCATTTCTTTGTTAGAATATTCAGGTAACTAGAAGTTGGCAGTGGAGACAGGTTCCCAAGGCAGGAGAGGATGTGGGAAAACTTTATAGTATTACTACTTCCATGAAGCAAGAGTTAGCAGGGAGGAAGTGGATAGTGATCTACTTCACCATGGTTACATAACAAGCCTTTGCATGGAGGAGCAGAGTCTGCTCTGCTTGGCTGCATGTCGGTAGCTTAGTACTCCCACAGCTGCAGTGAATGGAGATACTGACTCAGGCTGCTGTCATTGCAAGCCTGCTAGGGGAATGTCTCTTCTCAAACTCTGGCCTGTGGCCTTTGAGGCCTCAGGTCCTTGCTGTCCTCTGGCAGTGGCTTTGCAGACATCAGCTCCCTCTTCCCTGGGCCTCTGTCGAGAAGCAATGGGGTCCCTTCAAGTCAAGCAAGATGGGAGAGGGAAGAGTCATGGAAGACACAGCTCCTTTGTAGCCTCCTGTCAGAAGTGGCATCTGTCACCTTGAGCTGTATTCCATTGACATCTCTAGGCCCTGCCTGGGGTCTACAGGAAGAGGAACTACAGCAAAGTCTGAGTCTCAGGAGGTGAAGGGTCCTGGGGAAGGGGTGCACCTCAGGGGAAAAGAAGGAAGAATAAATGTCAAATAACATGTGACCCGGCTGGCCAGTCTTGCGAAATCTCCTTAGTGTCTGGGTAAACATGCTGGGCATCTCCTGGATCCACAGAGAGCTGCACCTTGAAGGAATCCCCTGGGAGAGAATGGGAGACCAGTGCTGCCTCAGTTTCCCCAGGCTGAACCAAGAGAGCTTCATAAAGCATGGAGCTGGCAACCACTTCAGAAACCTCTTGTCTCTGTTATGGAGGCTGGGGGCCCAAGACGAAGGTGCTGCAAGGGCCAGGCTCCCTCTGGAACCTGTAAGAGAAACACACCTCTTCCAGATGCCAGCTGCGCTTGGTTTCTGGCTGCATTGTGCCGGCCATTGACACTGTCATCTTCCCTCTGTGTCTTCTTCCTCTTACAAAGCCACCAGCGCATGCATTTGTGTGCGTGTGCATGCGTGCATGTAAGGGGACACCCCAGTCTTAATTCACAGACTTTTGTCACCCTGCTCAGTTTATTTGATGCTGGGAATGGAACCCAAGGCTTCCTGCATGTTAGGCAAGCAACCTGCCTTCTGGCTACATCCTCAGCCAGAAACCAGTCAGAATACTGGGACCCCACCCTATGCCACTGTTATACTAGAGTGAGCCCTTTGCCTATTATGGTCACACTCGGAGGTTCAGAGTTGGAAGCTTTTCGTATTCTTTGGGGGGCGTAGTTAACTTCTAATGGGAGCTGTCTAAGCAGGGCCCATCCTGTCTTTGTCTCTCGCTGGTGTAAGCCTCACAATCTACCCACAGCCGTGGACTTTCCCGTATCCTAGTCTGTGTTATCGAGGAGTTGGCTGGGTCTGGTCTTTCTGTGAGCTAACTCGTCAATGTCTCCTCATCAGACAAGGTCAACCAAGGGGCCTTTTTGGTGTATGGGCGGTGTGATAGCAACCCTAGTGCCATAGCAGCCACAGCATTTGCTAGAAAACCAGAGGTTGGGCAGGCGGAGCAGGTAGGAGTCAGCTTCGAGACTCCACTGTGTCCTAGTACTGAGTACACAGTATACACACTGATTCTTTAAAAAATGCTTTCTGAATGACTGTCTGTTCGCTCTATCTAACTCCCCTACCCAGCCCCCACCCCGTATATACCCAAATGCCTCCTTAGAGGCAATCTGGCTGAAGTGTGAAGGTTGTCAACTTTCCCCTGATGACCAAAGCAGCAGATGGGAGATCCCAGGGAGGGCAGAGACATGTCAGAAACAGGTACAGCCAAACGATCCTAGGGCCTAAACCAGGACCAGAAGTGAAAGGAGGAAGGAGGGAGTCAGTGGGTGTGGTACCTGCTTTGGTGGTCCAGCCAAGAAGGATTCTAAAGGCTGCCTCATCAAGGGTGTGGTCCTGGGCAAAAGCTTAATCACTAGGGAGTATCTCTCCCTTGGCTTTCCTAAACAGGAAACGACTCAAACACGAATGGTTTATTTTGGAGGTGATGACAGGCGATGGCAACAGACGAGGAAGGAGGAAGGCTGTGACCAGAGGGCTAGAGCAAAGTCAAAACCACTCTGGACAGCAGCAGCTCTGGCCTTCCCACCCCTACTCCTACCTTCCCCACCCCAACTCTAGACGCTAGCAAAACCTGTGCTGCCTATGACGAGAGGCAGCTGGTCATCTGAACTAGGCACCTAGTAGATGTATGTCACTTCCCCGTACTCCCCGCTGCTGCTGGGGAGTCATGTACATGCCGAACACCAGGGGAATCCTCCAGCAAAAAGTGCAAGGCTGGGGTAGAGATGTGGCTTAGTTGGTGGCGCATCCATCTAGTGCGCACAAAATCCTGGCTTGATTCCAAGAATCACAGCACTCAGAGGTGGAGGCAGGAAACTCAAAATCATCCTCAGCTACATAGGGAGTTTGAGACCAGCCTGGGCTACACGAGACCCTGTAAACCGCCCCCCCCATGAGGTTGGGACAGTACCTCAGTTGGAAAAGTGTTCGCGGCACAAGCCTGAGGATCTAAGTTTGAGCCGCAGCACCCACATTAAAAAACAGGTGCAGGGCTAGAAAGATGGCTCAGGAGTTATGGGCACTTGCAGTGCCCCTTACGGGCTCATAACCATCCATAGTTCCAGTATTAGAGGACCTGGTGCCTTCCTTTGACTCTGTGGGCACCAGGCATGCATGTGCTAAGCATGTACACCTGCAGGCAAAACACTTACACAAATAAAACAATTAAATCTTTAAAGATTTAATAGTTAAATCTTTAAAAAAACCGCAAACAAAAATTCGAACAGCACTGGGGATGAAATGGAGACAGGGGGTTCTCAGGAATCCAGCCAGTCAGTCCAACCACATCAGCACGCTTCTAGTTCAACAACAAACCTGTCTCCAAAATCAGAATTAAGTGACAGAAGAAACACCTGACATTGACCTCTGGCCTACACACACACACACACACACACACACGTGCACGCGCACCCCCACACACACACGCAAGCTCAGGGCCAGCATCCGGCACACACAGCATTGTCACAGAAAGGAGAGAAGGAACCACTGCCCACTGGTGCACACAGATCTTGATCTGCTTGTAGGCGTTCCTGACATTCAGCTCCACAGGACGGTCAGCCACTAGCGGGTGAAAATGTGGCTAAGGTAAGACAGTAGATGGAAAGCCCTAGAAATCAGAAATGGAGAGTTCCACCATGAACGGAGACCAGAGGCCAAGTTGTCAGTGTGGATCTGATTGCTGAGGAGAGAAACACGTTACGTTTTTCTTGCCATATTTCATCCTCAGATGAAACTGCCAAGGGGGATGCAGACAGGGACTCCCTGAGCGTCACAAATGCAGAGTGACTGACAGGACCAGAAGTGTTACCGTTAGTGCTCTGTACCTTTAATACCCAAGGCTAGACAGAGCTGACCTGCCCTCCACGTTCTCTAAGTGGTCATTAGCTCTGAAGCTGTGGGCTGAGCCTCCTCTGGTCTGTTCCACAGACAATGCTTTTCTTGAAAGATTTGAATGATGAGTTTTTGTGGAGACAGAGAACATGGCAGCTTTTTGAAAGGAACAGGTTGATGAAAAGCAGCCAGGGAAACTGAGGGCTGGTGAGTCTTCAACAGGAAGCATCAGGAAGCCGGGCGGTGGTGGTGCACGCCTTTAATGGGTCGTGATCCCTCCGTCTCCGTCCGTGATCTTTGTGAGTTCGAGGCCAGCCTGGTGTACATGAGCTAGTACCAGGACAGGCTCCAAAGCTACAGAGAAACCCTGTCTCGAAAAAAAAAAAAAGCACCAGGAAGGCTGGAGGTATGTGTATGCCTGTGTGCATGTGTGTGTATGTGTGTGTACTCATGTGTATGTGTGTGTGCATGCCTGTGTGTATTTGTGTGTATACACACCTCTGTGTGTGTATGTATGTGTGGTGTATGTGGTTGTGTGCAAGTGTGCACATGGGTGTGTGTGTATGCCTGTGTGTGTGTGTGCTTGTGCACATGCACAGGGATGTGTGTGTGTATGCCTGTATATATGTGCCTGTGTGTGCCTGTGTGTTTGTGTGTGCGTGCATACACCTTTGTGTTTGTGTATGTGTGGTGTGTGTGCATGAGCGCTCACGTGTATGTAATTTCAGTGTGTCCCTGATTAAGAAGCTTTTTATCTGCGTGGTTTTTTTATTCTTTGTTTTTGAGGAAGGTTCAGGACTTTTAGCTGGCCTTGAACTTGTCTTAGTGTGCTCTCTGCTGCTACAATGAAGCAACTTGGAAGAGTTTATTTGACCTCCACACCCATCCCAATCATAGCTCATCTTTGAGGGAAGCCAAAGCAAGAACTTAAGCAAGGCAGAATCTGGAAGCAGGAACTGAGACCATGAAAAAATGCTGCTTACTGGCTTGCTCCCTATGGCTTGTGCAGTCTGCTTTCTTACAGCACCCAGGACCTTGCCCAGGGCTGGCACGGCCCACAGTGAGGTAGGCCCTCCCACATCAATTAATAATCAAGAAAATAAATGCTCCACAGATTTGCCTGCATGGCAATCTGAGGTCCTTCTTCCCAGAAAACCCTGACCCATGTCAAGCTGACAAAAAATCCTAACTAGCATCCTCGCTGTGTAACTGAGGAAGGCCTAGAACTTCTGACCCTCCACCTCCCGAGTTCTGGAATTATAGGCAAATGTAGCAAACAAAGCTTATGGGGCACATGGGACTGAACTCAGTTTTAGCTCACTAGGCAAGCATTTTAGGAAGAGCTACACTCCCAGGCCCTGCTCCAATTATTTGCTTGCATTATTTTTGTTTTCATTTTTGTTTTTCAATACAGGGTTTCTCTGTAGCTTTGGATCCTGTCCTGGAACTAGCTCTTCTAGACCAGGCTGACCTCAAATTCACAGAAATCCGCCTGCCTCTGCCTCCTGAGTGCTGGGATTAAAGGCATGTGCCACCACAGCTTGGCTTTGCTTATTATTTTTATGAGTGTGTGGTGCATGTATGTGTACATGTTTGTGCATGTGCTCGTGTGTTGGCATGTATGTACACGTGTGTAAAGTCCAGAGGTCAATGTTAGGTACCTTCCTTGAGTGCTGTCTCCTGTAGCTTTTGAGACAGAGTTTCCCACTGAACCTGTATAGTGATAGGGGAGAGCAGGCCTGCTTCTCGTCCCGCCAGGCTTCCACACGGCTAGCTTTACACCCGAAATAACAACACACAAATTGTATTCATTTAAGCACTGCCTGGNAAGATTCTAACCCACGTCCATCTTGGGCCGGAGCTTCATGCGTCTGCCTGACTAGGTTTTCTTCCTCCCAGCATTCTGTTCTGTCTACTCCACCCACCTAAGGGCTGGCCTATCAAAAGGCCAAGGCAGTTTCTTTATTAACTAATGAAAGTAATGCATAGACAGATGACCCTCCTACATCAAACCTGGAGCTCACGATTCAGCTAGGATGGACAGAAATGAGCCCTCCTGTTTCTGCCTGTCCAGAGCTGGAACTACAGACACATGCTTCCAAGTCCAGCTTCCGTGTGGATGCTGAGGATCCAAACTCAGGTCCTTATGCAATATGACAGACACTTTACCACCTGAGCTATCTCTTCAGCCTCTCTATGACTTCTAGTATTATTATTATTATTTGGTTTTTGGTTTTTTTTGGACAGGGTTTCTCTGTGTAGCCCTAGCTGTCCTTGAATTCCCTCTGTAAATCAAGCTGGCCTGGAACTTAGGCCACCTGCCTCTGCCTTCTGAATGTTGGGATTGATTAAAGGCATGTGCCACCACTGCCAGGCTCTTTCTAAAACCTTTTTTAAAAATGTATTTTGTGTTATTGGCAGGAGAGAGGGGAGTGCTGGGCGTGCAAGTTAAATCCTTGCAAGGCAAGCACTCTGTGGCTGAGCCTCACCCCAGCCAGGAGATGCGCGTTGCAGTGCTTAGTATTAGCATCATCCTCCTGCAATCTCAGCGACATGTCCTTCTGGGGGCCCTTTTCCAGGACCTTTGCTTGGGAAACGAGAGCGTGACCCACACCCAACTGACCCCTGTTCACAGATGGGCCCAGTGTCCTGGAGACGCTCAAAAGTTCCAGCTGAGTTGAGGAGTGAAGATTCTAGAATGGACGAGCAGAGGAGTAGGCTGCCAGCAGGCAGAGGCCCGAATGTGGATCTGTAGGATGCCTTGAACATGGGTGGGTAGGTGGGTGGGTGCATCCATCCTGCCAGCAAGCTGAGGTCCCTCGCTTGGAAAAGAGTGCTCAGGCAGTGGTTAGAGCCTGGGTCAGAAGCTGACTCCGCTGTTCTCTAACTTCATGACCCTGAGCAAATAGCACAACCTCTCTGTGCCTTGGTTTCCCTGCCTGCCAGAGGAGGGCTGTTCAGCTTCTTCACAGAGTCATGGAGACTGTCCCAGTGGATGGAACTGTGCCTGCCTCGTTAACGAGGCCTTTATCCACACCAACTGTTCTAGCTATTTGCTGTCTCTCTGCATCTCAAACTTTAGAAGACGGTGACTCATGGATTCTTGGAAAATAAGTTACTCAAAAACCTCACTTTAAAAAAAACCTAACTGCTCTCATTAGACATCCATAACCTTGAGTGCTTGTAGGATCAAAACAAGAAATCGCACAAAGAGCCACCTCTCAGCCCTCTGTCACCCCAATCTCCAGAGCTCTGCTGAAAGCCAGGCAGATTGTGGCCGCAATGCAGCTGTTCCCTCTTGTCTCAAGGCACCTGGCTTTTCTGAGTCTCAGTTTTCTCACCCGGAAAATGGGGGTGGGGTGATAATCAATCATGGCAATACTGGCCACAAGGACCTTTGGCCCTAAGCTGAGCTTAGATGATAGGTGGCATTCAAAGAACAAGGATCCAGGACATACAATGGAGGCACAGGACACATAGAAAAGATGACACCGAGGCCAGCAGGATGGCTCAGCAGGTGGAGATGCTTGCCCGCCAGACTGAGGACCTGCATTAGAAGCCTGGAGCCCACTTGTGGAAGGAGAGCACCAACTCTTGCATGTTGTCCTTTGACCTCTACACACACGTGATGGCACATGCGTAGCTTCCACTCTCCCACTCCAATAAATGAAGGTAATCTAAAAAGAAGAGGAGGATGGGGTTGGGGATTTAGCTCAGGGGTGAAAGGGGCCCACCTGGGTTCGGTCCTCAGCTCCAGGAGTATGGGGAGGAGGATTGGGGGAACTGAAAAAAAGAAGAGGAAGAGGAGGTTTGGGAGGAGCTGGGGGTACAGTGGTGCATGTTTTTAATCCCAGTACCGAGGGGACAGGGGCAGGTGGATCTCCATATAAAGCCTGCACACAAATGTTCACTTATTATGGCATTGCCCTTGCCAAGTAAGACCACACACTAGGATTCTTTGGGGTGAGGGGAGGAATTGAGAGAGGATCTCATGTATCCCAGCCTAGCTTCAAACTCACTATGTAGCTGAGGACCACCTTGAACCCCTGGTCCCTCCTTTCACTGCCTCCCAATCGCTGGGATTACAAGCATGTGCCAACCATGGCACAACTTCAACCCAGTTCACACATTAGAATTCTGAGGGTCGTCCCCTCTCTCTAGGGTGACAGAGAAGAGACGGTGTGACTTCAGGAGAGGAGCATCCAAAAGGCTGGGCCCCTGTTGGGCCCCTGGACCTTTGGGTTCAGACTTAGAAAGCTCTTTTCTCAGATGACATCATCAGGAACTGGAGGTTTGATGCTGAGATTTAGGGATCTATCCTAGGAGGGTTCACTCCCATCAGGAAGGCTGTGAGCTAGCATCACACACACCTATTTGTACACATACATGCATGCATATATACACACATACATATGCACACACGTGCATACAGATACACAAACATGAGCCCTTGAGCACACACATGCATGTACACACAATTACAACCCTCAACTCTGACATCTTTGTTGGGTTTTCTAGAAACAACAGTGACATGTCAGAGTGTTTGATGAAGAAATTCTAGGCAAGGGAGGGGGACAAGCACCGTGATGCCTGTCCTCCCATTGTTCTGTGCCCAGGAATCAAACACACACTTTGAGAAACAGATTCTGCAAAGAGTCAAGTGTTTCTGGTGTGGATTGATATCTCACAATGGTAAAAAACCAGGAAGAAGAGGGAAGCCCGGACATCCCCCTGGCCCAGCCCCTGAGCTGTGTTCTCAGCCTGCCATTAAGATGCCCTGGAACCTGCAGAAAATACATATTTTGTGGGGTTTGTTTCTTTTCTTGTTAAGATGAGAGACTGGAGTCAGGCCTGGTGGTGCATGACTTTAATCCCAGCACTCAGGAGGAAGAGACAGGCGGATCTCTGTGAGTTCAGGTCCAGCCTGGTCTACAGAGTGAGCTCCAGGACAGCCAGGTCTATGTAGAGAGACCTCATGTCAGAATGAACAATTGGACAAATGATGTAGGAGGGTCATCTGTCTATGTGTTACTTTCATTGGTTAATAAAGAAACTGCCTTGGCCCCTTTTGATAGGCCAGCC
>LOEQ01000609.1:16521-28608 GCA_001685075.1 Bramus lutescens | reverse complement strand
ACATCCAGACAGAATGCTGTATACATAATAAATAAATAAATCTTTAAAAAAAACTCCAACAGGAAATAGAAAACATATAAATGATCAAAGACCAAAGCTAAGAGGGCGTATAAATGCCATTGTAATTGTTGGTTTGATAGACACAGGTGCAGATGTAGGTATCATTACTCCAGAATCTTGGCATCCAAATTGGCCTCTTCAAGAGGCAGATGTTCAATTACTAGGAATTGGAATCATAACTCAAGTGAAACAAAGCACAAGATGAGTTGAATGCATAGGGCCAGATGGACAGGGAGGAAGGCTGAGGCCATATGTGGCTAATATTCCAGTGAATTTATGGGGTTATGACCTGTTGCAGCAATGGAATACCCAGATTAACATTCCTGCAGTCCCAGAAACTCATAATTCTGGGAAGGATATTATAAGGTACTATACACAAAGGTCACCAGCCATTCAGGCTGTACAAGAACACAAAGCAACTAGCAAACCTTTAGAGGTACCAACAGCAACAGCCCTACCTTTAAAATGGTTAACTGAGAAATCAATATGGGCTAAATAGTGGCCGTTAACAGAAGACAAACTGTAGGCTTTAGAACAGCTGGTACAGAAGCAACTAGATGCTCACTATATTGAAGAATCAACCAGTCCTTGGAATTCACCAGTATTTGTTGTAAAAAAGAAATCTGGTAAATGGAGAATGGTGACAGATCAAAGCTGTCAATAGGTAATTCAACCTATGGGCCCTCTACAATCTGGAATTCCTCAGCCTTCTTTATTACTGAAAGGATGGCCTCTTATAGTTATTGATTTAAATGACTTTTTCTTCACTACACCTTTACAAGAAAAAGACAGAAAAAACTTTGCCTTCATAGTACCTGCTTATAATAATTCTCAACCTACTAGGAGATACCCGCGAACCATCCTTCCATAGGGAATGCTCA
The DNA here is from genome assembly GCA_001685075.1 of Bramus lutescens. NCBI lineage: Eukaryota > Metazoa > Chordata > Mammalia > Rodentia > Cricetidae > Bramus > Bramus lutescens. Next base: position 27,667 of record LOEQ01000609.1, on the reverse strand, counting down.
ATAGCCCTACCCTATACCAATACTTTCTAAGTCAACCATTGGAAATAATACATAAAAAATTTCCTAAATCTATAATTTACCATTACATGGATGACATTTTGCTATCTGATTCAAACGTAAATACTTTAGGAAGATTGTTTGAAGAAGTAAAGAAAGTTTTGCCAAAGTGGAGATTACAAATTGCTCCTGAAAAAATACAGAGAGGAGATTCCATCAATTACCTAGGTTATAAAACAGGTTTACAGAAAATTTGAACACAAAAGACACAAATTAGGAGAGACTGCTTTCAGACTCTGAATGACTTTCAAAGATTGTTAGGAGATATTTCCAGTTTACAACCAGCTGTTGGGATAACACTTGATCTAATAGTTCAATTAAACAAAACCTTAGATGGTGACAAAGACTTAAATAGTCCCAGAGAATTGACAGCTAAAGTGGAAAAAGAATTGATTGTTGTTGAAGAAAAATTACAGAGGCACATGTGGATAGGGTGAATCTAAATCTTAATTGCATTTTAGCCATATTGCCTTCCAGAATTTCCCCCACAGAAATGTTAATGCAAAGGGAAGATATTATCTTAGAATGAATATTTTTTACCACATAAACCAAGTACAAAATTAAAAACTTATGTGGAAAAATTCTCTGAATTAATTTTAAAACGAAAATTGAGACTTTATCAACTAGTGGGTATAGACCCAGTAGTGATTATAGTGCCTTTTTCTACTGATGAAATTACAAAATTATGGGACAATGAACCTTGGCAAAGAGCTTGTACTAATTTTTTAGGAGAGATTAATAGAAATTATCCCCAAAGTGATAGAATTAGCCTTATAAAGAGAACTTCCTGGATCCTTCCCCACATTGTATAGGACACACCAATAACTGGAGCCCATATATTCTATACTGATGCAAATAAATCAGGAAAGGCAGGTTATAAATCAGGAAAGGCAGGTTATGAATCAGAAGACTTAAGTAAGGTGGCAAAAAGTCCTTATAATTCTGTCCAAAAGACAGAATTATATGCTATTCTCATGGTGCTAAGGGATTTTTTAAAATCTCTTAGTATAGTTACTGATTCACAATATGCAGAAAGAGTTGTCTTGTATATTGAAACTGCTGAATTTATACTAGATGTTACAGAATTGACTTCATTATTCATACAGGTTCAAGATATAATCAGGACTAGGATTTTTCCCATATACATAACACACATCTGATCCTATAAGGGTCTGCCAGGTCCTCTAACACAAGGTAATGCAGAAATCAGATTGATTGCTGATGAGAAGTGTGTTGAAGGCCTCAGAACTTAAAGATTTAAAGGTTTAAAGAAAGAGTTTTCTATTACATGGCAACAAGCTAAGGAGATTATAAAGAGATGCCCTACTTGCTCTTNTTTTTTGCTTATTATAATATTAAGCATATTACAGGTATACCACACAATCCTACATGTCAGGCAGTTATAGAAAGATCAAATCGAACTATAAAGAATATGTTAAACAAACAGAAAGAGATGGAAAGTACCCCCAGAAATAGATTACCTAATGCTTTATTAACCTTGAATTTTCTTAATGCTAATGAGAAAGGGACAACAGCACCAGAGAGACAGTGGATAATAGAAAAGTCTTCTGAATTAAATCAGCCGGTGTATTTCAAAGTTGTGTTGACCTCACAATGGAAACCAGGTGATGTACTATGTTGGGGAAGGGGTTTTGCTCTTGTTTCAACAGGAAAAGGAAAGTTATGGATACCACCAAAATTAATAGAGATTCAGTTTGAAAAAGAGAAATCTCTTGAGAAAGAGGAATGACAGCCTATCCACAGAGGTGACAACCATACAGATGGTAAGGAAACCTCCTTAGTGTTGGGGCAGGGTTCTACTCTTGTCTTTGCATGAAAATATTCACCTTCAAAAAAGTCAAGAGACCCTGGACATCTAGATGCCTAAAGAGGAAAAGATAATTATCCAGATAAGATCACCAAGCAAAGAGAATTATCATTTGCAAGGACATGTCATCTGAGGGTAAGAATCTCTGAATACTAAATAGAATTATAGTCACCATTCACTTAAAAATGAAAGCTGGCTTTGGAGTTAGACAACGGCTCTGTCCTTCTCTAAATCCAAGCATGTTGTTAAAAGAAATTTCAGAGTTTCTGTCTCATGTCAGGAGCTGTCTGGTATGGGACAGAAAGANAGCTGGCTTTGGAGTTAGACAACGGCTCTGTCCTTCTCTAAATCCAAGCATGTTGTTAAAAGAAATTTCAGAGTTTCTGTCTCATGTCAGGAGCTGTCTGGTATGGGACAGAAAGAAGAAAGAATTTACCAAAAAAAATTACTTTTTTTCATACCTGGTTCTGTCTCTATCATACCTTTCACTGAATATAGGTTTGTATAAATAATGTTTAAGTTTTCCACCATGAACAATCAGTTTTCCTGCAGTAAACTTTGAAGTTTCCAGGATGAAGATGGGGCCCCACAACAACTCCACCTGGTTGATACGACATCATGATGCTGAAGCACTTAGTATAAGACCTGTTTTGGGTGCCAGCTGCTCAAGATGGTTCCAACTTGGTTAGCTGAAATGGTGCACTTTTTTACAACATTCTGGCCAGAACTCCAAATAGGAAGCTCAGAAAAACCCTACCGAATGCCTAGAGACTATTTGCAATTATAGCAGACAGTAATCTTGGAACTTAAAAATCATTTTACTTCCATAGGATCCCACAGAAAGAACATTGCCCCCATAACAGCCGAAAGTAATTCTAGAAGACGATATCCCCTCTCCCAACAAAGTTCATCGTCAAGGTTAGGGACATCATTTAGGGGTTGATTATAATTGGTATAGGGTTATGGGGAAAATTATGTAAGATCAGGGATCTCTTTTAAAAAAACGAGGAAATTGGATCGGATAATAGTTAAGTATGAGCTTTCTCACACTAATAATAATAGTGAGTAAGTGAATACTTGTGAGCTATTATTTATAGGCAATTTACATTGGTATAGATTCTTGTATATTGATACAAATTATATTGAATATGTTCTTATTTTTGTCTACAATATTTGTACGCCCAGGCAAAGTTATTTTGTCATATTTTATGCATGCATGCTTCTACCTCTGCTTAAGACATTTTTGTATATTGATACAATTTTAGGATATATTTATCATTGTGCAATATCCATTTCTACCTCTGATCAAGATACTTATACATTGTTTACATTTTGAAATCATTGTGAACAATTTGAAGGCACAGCCCAGAGTTAGGGTAAATACTGTGAAGTTTTTTTAAAGCAAAATAAATCAAGGCTTACAGCAGCATCCCCTTGGAGCTGTCAGTGCCAAAGTGAGCGTCTTAGCTAGTCAGACTTCTACTGTGTGTTGATGAAACCCCATGGCCAAAGCCACTTGGGGTGGAAAGGGTTTATCCCACTTCCACATGACAGTTCATCATGGAAGGAAGTCAGGGTAGGACCTCAAAGCAGGAACCTGGAGGGAAGAGCTGATGCAGAGGCCACGGAGGAGTACTGCTTTCTTAGAGAACCTCGGCCCCGGGGATGCACCCCCTATAGAGGGCTGGGCCCTCCTTGTCAATCACTAGTTAAGAAAGTGTCCTACAGGCTTGCCTCCAGGCAGATCTTATGGAGACAGTTTCTCAGCTGGGACTCCGTCCTCAGAGGACTTTAGTTTGTGTCAAGCTGACGTGAGCACTTAGTGCACGCAGAGATCCCTCTTCCTGGGTCTCCCTGCAGAGACATCTTCTCCCCGCAGGTTGTCTAGCATTCGATGAAGGCTTAAGCCATGTCCTTGTTAGAGTTTTAAGGTGTGTAAGTGCCGGGGAGATGGCTCAATGGTTAAGAGCAGACACCGCTCTTGCAGAGGAGTCAAGTTGAGGTCCCCTCACCTACATCAAGTGCTCACAACCACTTGTATCTCCAGCTCCAAGGGGTCAGATGTTTTCTTATGGCCTCCTTAGACACCTGCATAGACACATAACAGTTCATCTTTAAACCATTTTCATAGTTCTTTGAGAATCTTGTACAGTGTGTTTAGAGCATACCCACCCCTCCCCACTCCCTCCGACTCCACCTTTGTCTTTACACACCTAACTGTACCTTTTCTCTCCTTTTTCTTTTTTCCTCTCTTTTTTTCTTTCCTTTGTTTCCCCTGCCCATCAAGTCCAATACATGAGCTGCCCATATATTCTTGGATATACAGTTTTCTAATAGGGTATGATCAACTCACCGGGGTCTATGCTACTAAAGAAAATTGACCCCTCTCCCAGCAGCTATCAAGGGCCCCTGGCTCCTGAGCTAGGGGTGGGACTTTGCACCTGCCTCCCCTCACCAGCCTTGGATGTTGTTGGGATGGAGCTTGTGCAGACTTCGGCACGCAGTCCTAACCGCGATGAGTTCATCTGCGCAGCTGTCCTGGTGCGTCTGGAAAGCACTTTCCTCGTGGTTATCTCCACCCGCGAGGCTCCAACGCTCATCCCAGTCTCCTTTTCTGCAGACACCCGAGCTTGGGAAGAGAGGATGTGGTGTGGATGTCCCTTTTAGGGCACGTGGTGTGGATGTCTCTTTTAGGGCACAGCATTCGGCCGTTCTTATTCTCTGCACCTCGGTTGGGTGTGGGCCTCTCTGTCAATCATCATCGACTGCAAAGAGACACTTCTCTGGTGGGGGCTGAAAGACATAGGGTTGGTGGTCGTAACAATAAATCATGAGGAGTCAATTTAATAGTGGCCATTTAGGGCATAATAGTAGCAGGTTAGCTCAAAAGTGGTGGCACACGCCTTTCATCTCAGCACTCAGGAGGCAGAAGCAGGAGGATTTCTGTGAGTTTGAGCCCAGCTTGGTCTACAGAGCGAGTTCCAGGACAGCCAAGTCTACACTTGTCTCAAAAAACAAATAGATAAGATTTTTTCCCAAAACTAAAATCATTTTGTTCTAAGTTGCTTAACTCACAAATAAAAAACATCACAAAGAGTAAAGAACTGACTCAAACACTTGTGAAATTCTAAACTAAATATATTTCAGTGAACTTTGTCTAGGGTCTTACACTTACACTTTCAATTAGATTTTTAATTCACCTATCCATCATACATGCAAAAAAGAAAAACTGACAGAAGTTGAAACTAGAAAAACAATTAACTTTATATCCTTTTTAGTGACGTGTCCTTTTCCCATATCCCACTCCTCTTCCTCAGTTCTGAATATATATTTTTTTGGAGACAAAGTTTCTCTGTGTAACAGTCCTGGATGTCCTGGAACTCTCTCTGTAGACCATGTTGACCTCAAACTCACAGAGATCCACAGCCTCTGCCTCCCGAGTGCTGCGATGAAAGGTGTGTGCCACCACCGCCCTACCCCCGAGAGTTTTTCTTTTTTGGTCTCCTTTCTAAGTGTTTTTACTGTACCCACACTATGTCTGTTTAAATATGTTTAATTAAAATAATTATATGTGTATGGGTGTTTTGACTGCATGTGGACTGTGTAAGTGCCTGGTGCCCACAGAGCCCGGAGAGAGCATCAGATCACCTGGAGCTGTTGTTGCACAGTCCTAAGCTGCCCGGGGTTGGGGGTGTGCTAGGAATTGAACTCAGGTCCTCCGGAAGAGCAGCCAGTGCTCTTAACTGCTGGATCATTTCTACATTCCCCTATTTACATATTTTTTAATAAGAGGAAAAATAAAAGGCAAAAGCAAACAAACAAACAAGTGAGGGGATTTTAAAACTCCTTCAGAAAAAGAGCTCTTTAGAGCTTGGGAGGTGAACATCTGTCCCACGTGCGTAGCCCGACTGCCTGTCTTCCTCTCCAGTTCCTGCTCATCCTTCCCTGCCACACATCCTCTGAAAAGCTCCACACAGCTAACACGCCTGATAGCTGGTGAGCACTCACAGCCTATGAGAATGGAAGGACCGGTGCCCAGAAAACCTCCTTTCTTTTTGTTTAGCTTTGTTTGGTTTTTCCAAGACAGGGTTGCCCTGTGTAGTTCTGACTGTCCTGAAACTCACTCTGTAGACCAGGTCGGCCTTGAACTCACGATTAAATGCATGAGCACCACAGCCTGGCCAGAAATCATTCTTAGTTTTTATTATATTGGAATATGCCCTTCCCCAAGGCCTCAAACCGATGGCTTGGCACTCTGGCCAAATGTCTGTCCTCAGAGGTGCTGGGACATACCAATGCTCCTGACCTGGCAGGCTCTGCTAGCAGGGGCCTTTGGTAATGTTTCCTATCCAGGCATTCAGAGAATCCTGGATACATGGATTTAATGAGAATGGCCCCTATAGGCTCTTATATTTGGATCTTTGATCCAAAGTTGATGGAACTGTTGAGGAAGGATTAGGAGGTATGGACCTGTTGGAGAAGGGATATCACTGAGAGTGGGCTTGAGAAGCCCACACCATTCCCAGTTAGTTCTCTTTCTGCCTCATGGTTGTCGTCTCAACACGTAAGCTCTCGGCTACTCTCCCTCACCTGCCTGCCACCGGCCGTGCTCCCCACCATGTTGTTATGGACTACCTCTCTGAAACTGTGAGCAAGCTTTCAGTAAACACTTTCTCTTATAAGTTGCCTTGGCCACTTCACAGCAATAGGAAAGGAACTAGGAAGTTAGTACCAGGGGTGGGATACTCCTGTTTTTTGAAGAAATGTAGAAAACTGTGGGACTCTGGAAAACCATTGATTGTTGTAAGTGGGGAACAATGGGCCATCTTAGCAGAAGCTTGAAAGACCGTGGTGCTAACAGCGATGTACTATAGAGTCCCAGATTAGGATGTTTCAGAGCAGAACAACATTTGCCGCTGGGTTAGAGACCAATCTCATGACATTTTGGAAAAGAATGCGGCTGTTTTTTGTCCTTGTCCTAAGAATCTTCTAAATTAGAGTTTGGGACTAAATTCATTGACAGAGGAGATTTCAAAACCAGCTCAGGGTGACTCTGTCTTGTGGCCATTAGTCACCACTCTCATACTGGGCTATGATGAGCGAGGGGAGAAAAAAGAACCGTAAAATGGACAGTTCAAGGAGGAAAAAAGCACCAGGAGATTCAATGTTGGAGACAAGTCTTGCGCTCAAAGAGATGAGAAATTTAAAGCAAGGCCTGTTGTGAAAGGAATAAGGGAGTGGGGCCCTCAGCACAAGATCTCGAGTTTCCCACTTGCAGAAAGGAGATGCTTAAGGAGTCTTTTGCTCCTAAAACAAAAGAAAACTTAGCCAACAAAGGGAAAGCATCAACAAATCAAAGCTTAAGCAAATGTGAGTCGAGGAAAGGGTCAGGTTCCATCCCAACAGGCAGAGGCCTTGGCAGCATCATCCATAGTTCTGCTTTCAGAACCATGAAAGATACAAGAGGAAGGGGGTTTCGGTTAAAGATGCTGAGGTAGGTGGATCTCCACTGAGTTCAAGACCAGCCTGGTCTACATAGTGAATTCCAGGAAAGCCAGGACTGTGTAGAGAGACCCTGCCTCAGAAAGAAAAAAAAAAGAGGGGTGGGGTGAGGTGGTTTTAAGTCTTGGAAGAGGCTTTGAACTGACTTTTAAACAGCCCTGAAAGACTATGCAGACTTCTGAAGTTGGACCAAATACATTTCACATTATGATGTAGCCTCAAGCCTGTGGGAGTCAGGGAGTGGAATACGGTGGTTTGAATGAGAAAGGCCCTCAAAGGCCCAAATGTTTGAATACTTGGTTTGAAGTTAGCGGAACTGTTCAGGAAAGATTAGGAGGTATAGACCTGTTGGAGGAGGGACATCACTGAGAGTGAGCTATAACTGGAGATTTCTCTCCCACCCGCCAGTTCCCAAAGAACCACTCTGAGGCTTAATATTAATTACAAGCAGTTTGGTCTATTAGCTCAGGCTTATTATTAACTAGCTCTTACCATTAATACCCATTTCTATTATTGTATATTTTACCATGAGGCGTGTGGCTTGTTACCTCATATCTTGCTTCTCCGGCATCTGCTGGCATCTTCCTCACTCTGCCTTCTTTCTCCCTGACCCTCTGCTTGGATTTCTGGCCTGGTTATATTCTGTCTTGCCATAGGTCAAAGCAGCTTCTTTGTTAACCAATGGTAATAAAACATATTCACAGCATACAGATACAGAGGGGCATCCCACATCAGTGGGATTTGAAGCTTTAAAAGCCCACACCATTCCCAGCTAGGAGAGAGAGAGAGAGAGAGAGAGAGATTGTTGTTGTCTCAACATGTAAGCTCTTGACAACTGCTCTAGCACCATGCCGGCCTACCTGCTGCCATGCTCCCCACCACAAAGGTAATGGACAAACACTCTGAAACCGTGAGCAAGCCCCTAGTAGATTCTTCCATAAGTTGCCTTGTGTCATGGTGTCTCTTTACAGCAATAGAAAAGTAACTAAGACACATACGGCTCTGACTGACCTCTCACTGCCCTGCCCAGACACCCAGGCTCTGGCTTTAGTGGAGAAAATGTCAACCCCTCTCCCTGGAGTAACATCAATACAGGTGTACACTTTGACTTCTGCTCATATCAACAATATGTCTTGGTGTCTTGAAGACTGGAGCCCATCTGTCCAGATGAGGAAGTATTGTGGGAATTCCTTCTGCCAATAGTTTTGGGGTACCAACCTTAGGGCATGGTTCTGTGTGCTGACGTGGTCTCTTATAAGGAAGAGAAGGGGTTCTCTCACTCTCTTGTCTGATGGTTGGAGATCAGATCACTGCATCCATTGACCTCAGGATAGAACAGAAGACCACAGCAGCTTGCTACCTTGCTATTTGTGAGTGTTCCCTAATAGATCTTTGATATCCTTTTACTCAGGCTCTTGTGGATTCATATAATGTCACTTACATGGAAGATTAAAGTTGGGAAAGAACTCTGAGCTCTCACAAGGGCTCAGAAATGTCTTATTCACCTTCCTAAGCCCTGTTGGGTTAGACTCATTAAAGAGAGCCACAGAGGCACCAAAATGCATTGGTGTCACAAAAGAAAAGAAATCACCCGCTCTCTCTTGGAGTTGTTTGACCGAGAGCAAGCCCAGGTTTGAATTCTCCACGTCTCTCCCTGTGTTTTCTGTTTGTTTGGATCATATGCTTCTGGCTCATCTGTAGTGTGCTGTATGAGCCTGTAACTGTGCCCTCCTGAATGCCGTCTCGACTGTATGCTGTCTGTCCCTAACGAAGGGCTTTACTCTCTATTTTCATTGAACAGCACAGAAAGCATCACACGGGGAAGAAATAGGGAGGCTTTATAGAAATCTTTAACAGTATTAGGAGGGATGAAACTTAGCGACTCCAGCTGACCCGGATGACAAACAGTCCTGCAGACACACCAGCTCCATGCTGCTTTCAACAGTCATGGTGGATATTTATTGTACAAGGTTGCTTTCAACTTGTGTAATGTCTTCAGGAAATTATTGGCATAACACACACATCTACACACATGCATTACTCTGGGTCAGGGCATGGAGGAGTGTCGAACTAAAGATTAAAGCTATGCATTAGCTCAGGTCGTAAAAGCTGATTGCACGGGGAAGCTAAGGCAAGTGAGGTTGGCTGTTACATTGCTTTAAAGGCAGGTTGAAGTAACAGGCTAAATACACAACAGGATATCAAGTTTTGAGTCCTAAGGGGCCTCTAGGTGTGCTATTAACTTGGCTGGGAGATTCTTCTCCTAGCATGTAGAAGCTATCTTCATAATAATAAATGGCCATGTTGAGACAGGATAGAGAAAGGGAGGACTGAAGAGCCATGGAAGGAAAAGAAGCCCTTCTCTCTGGTTAGCTGGGAGCAAAAAACATAGCCCAGCAATCCCAGAACTCAGGATGCTGAGGCAAGATCGCTGCAAGTTCGAGGCCAGCCTGGACTACATAACAGGTTCAAGGCCAATCAGGCTATAAAATGAGATAATAAAGTGAGATACTGTCTCTAAATAGATATACTCACAAAATAAATAAATATTTGTGATGCTTCAAACCACCACATTTTGGGCAATTAGTCATAGCAGCTACAAGACACTAATCCAGAGGGTAGACGGGACAGTGATGGAGGTCGGTGAGGAGTGTGTGTGTGTGTGTGTGTGTGTGTAAGAGACAAAGAGAGAGACAGACAGACAGACAGAGACAGAGAGAGTTAGTTTTATTCCTTCACCTGTCTAGCCACACCTCTTTTCTCTGCTCCCCAGCTGCTAGCAAGTGTTCCTTGCCCTTTTTTGGTTTGTTTGCTTGTGAGAAAGGGTCTCATTTAGCCCAGGCTGGCTTTGAACTCCCTATGTAGTCCAGGATAGCCTCCTGCTTCCACCTCAGGCTGGGATCCCTGAAGTGTGCTACCATTTCTGGGCTTAAATTCTGCAGTTTTGTGGACTGTGATCATATTATAAAATCTCTGAAAGGAAAAAGAAAGAAAAATCAGACCCTCAGCTCATGATCGCAGCCTCTGTCCCCCCATTCCCACTCCATGAACGCTAGCTCGTCTCCTCTGTGTCCCTGGGGTATGCCCCTCCTGCTTGGGCTTGGCTCAGCTTGCCTCGCTGGTGGCTGGGAGTTGGCCATGTGAAGTTGCTTTCCCGGAGCTCCTGGCTGTCAGCACCTGTGGAAGCCACAGCATGGCTGTGAACTCTGTCACTCTGGCAGCTGATAAAGCCCCACAGCCTGCAAGTCTGGAGCCTGGGCCTCCCACCCTGATAAGTCCGAGTTGTCAGCAAACGTCCAAGCTGCTGTGGTTTTGCGGCCTCCCTTGCCGTCCATCCTGGGCTCCAGACTGCCTGTTTATGGCCACCACTAGACACCTCGAGATGACCCTAGGTAACACATAAGCAAGAAGGAGAGGAGGAGGGTTTCTTCAGCACAGTGGTGGCCATGCGGGTGTCCAGAGCCCCTGTGTCCACTCATTTCCTCTGTTTTCAACAGGTCCTTTGCTGACCGTGGAGGGCAGCATGCCCAAGCATTATTCCTGTCACTAACGAGAAGGGGGCACTATCTACATCTCGTAGGTGAAGGCCAGGGAAATTACTAAACACCTGCTGAGGACAGGGCGGCCTTTCATTACAACCATCCAGCCCCAACTCTCCACTGTGCTCAAACAGAAAACCCCAGGGCTGGAACACAGGGGCTAAAGATGCCAATCCACAAGTGGGGGCAGCTAGCATGGGGGGGCTGGTATGGCGTGGGG
>LOEQ01000608.1:500427-514436 GCA_001685075.1 Bramus lutescens | reverse complement strand
TTTATTTTCTCTGAGGATGTAACCAGTATTTCCTCATTTTGTGTTCATTTCTGTGTCTCTGTCCTATCAGAAAACCTAGGAGGCTCTGGGAAAAACTTCCTTAGTGCAGCATTAGTATTTCAGGAAAATGCAAAGATTCTTCTGTCTTTACAAATGGGCTCGTAGGGAATGCAAATCCGTAGAAAACCCGCAGCCTCTGACAATTGTTCTGTTCTTATTATTGTCTTTGTATGTCACTCCGTGGTTGCCTCAGTCATTTTGGGGATGCAGATGTAAAGTTTTCCTTTCTCTGGAATGACTAGCTACTGTTTGGACCAAATGATTGCTCAGCAGCTATAGACAAACACCTAACAAATATGAAATGTGGTGCAATCTGTGCATTCTGTATCATTAGCAAGGTACTCCATAACCATGTAAAACACAGGCATGCATACTAACACAGAACACGATCACACGGCTGCCTACCACAGCTCAATGTTGAATAGGACCAGATAGTTTTTTTCTTACGTGTTTATTGATGTTTCATTCCATCTATCCTTTGAACAATGTTAGTAGATGTAGCATAAAAATGGGGGAATGGAGAAAGGAGTGATCCAAATGATAATGCACAAGACATTTTCAGATTTATTTTGTAGAAGAGCATTTTATATTGAGTATACCAGAGAAAGTGGTGTCCTCCTATAAAACCAGTTTCTCAACATAGGAGGTGGTAAATGGCTAAGAAATACAAACACCCATGGGTGCATTTTCCTATAGAGGAAAGGCACATAGACTAGAATCTAAAAATTCATTTTCAAAATATCTCCTCCAAAGGAACATTTTTTAAAGCTTTACAAAACAAACTGTCTGTGAACATGACTGTGACCATTTTATTCTTTTCATTGAGAAGTCAGAAAACTTGTTTGCTGGTGTGTCTCACTATTGTGTTTCTTGTTCTGAGATATGTAGAAATGAGCTCATGGGTAAATATATGCATGCTTGGGGCTTTCTTTGAATATGTTGAGGCTTATCATGTTTTATTTTATTTTATTATTTTATTTGCTTTTATGTTGAGAGAAACATCTGGGATATGAAATGAACCTTTGAAGTGTTACTTTTTTAGTATAGTTATCATACATGCATTAGTATAAACAGCAAACACACTACCTTGATGCAATAAGATTGTGCTTTCTTTATAGAAGAGAAAAAAATGTTAGTGTAATGAAACATCAAGATACTCTGAAGTGCCAGCTGATCACACTTTCTGCCAAAGTTCAATGACCAGGTATTTGGTACTTGGAACACTTACCTGTCAATTATCCAAAGGAAAACTGAACAAGGCCAAATATACCAAAGCTTGCACACTGAATTAAAATCTGTGAGCTATAGTTAAAGGAGAAGTGGCTATCCAACAGTGTCTGTTGCTAGGTTGATAGGTGGATTCTCTTTTATCCATCAAGTTAACCTTCAGCCTACTCTTGTCCTTTTATTTTCAAAACTGTATTTAATTCTATAAATGTTTATATGTAAGCATAAGTTATAATAACTTAAGAAATATGGTTGTACACAAACACTTGAAAGCATTCTCAGAGTCAAACTGATAGCTTATAAATTACTGTTACTTTAATATACTAATATGTACATGTGAATATTTAATATTGAATATCTGAGGGATAATAATAGCTTTTTCCCATAAAATTATCTCTTATCTGGTACTAAATGGATAATTAGTATGTATATTTTATATAATTATCAACAAATATCTGTCTCATATCACAAGATATGCTGGCTGGAAATATTTCTGTAAACTCAATTTCAGAGTATTTATTATGAGAACCCCATCACAGCATTTTTAGAAAAACAAATCTCATACTATATAACATTTATCCACAAAATTAAAGACAACAAACTTTCCATTGCCTCAGTGTGTGATAATGTATTCAGTATAGCATGTGCTCAATAAATATCTCTCATGAAGGACAGAGTCATCTGCATTTGAATGCACATTATTTTTCAACTTTTCTATACAAATGAATAGTTTTCATCAACAATCTGTGATTACTAGATGCCACTATGCATTCCTAATGGAAGTGTATGGCTAGTGTTTTCTTAATCAGGGGCCAGAAATATTGTTTAAATGTCATGGATGCTATGAGGGGGAAATCATAAAAAAATGTCAGAGGAGTGATGCAAACCACGTAGATTTCGTATATTAAAATAGAGTTTAGGCACACAATTTTTATAAAATTTAATACGTCAATTTACATACTATATCCCTAAGAAGGATAAATAACTGGTAACATTTTGCCAAATTATTTAATCAACTATTTATAAGATGATTAACCTAATTTCATGATCAGCTGAAGCTGACTTATAAGAGATCAGCTTATAACTACATCTTCTTATACTTCATTTTCATTGATATAATTTTCTTTAGCTTGAGACTACTTGAAACAGACATATCTATGACATGAACACCATTGTTAAGATGACATTTGCTTGACTTTTTGCCTTTCTTGGAAACTGGTTGTTTTGCCATCACACTGAATCTTGATTTCTTCCCTGCGTCTTATTCTATAGGGAAGTCATGGCCACAGTGATGCAAATAAGTTCAAACTCTCTGAAGTTCAAAACTACTGAAACTAATAAGCATTAGACATAGAAGATTGACAGCCATGGGAGAGGATACTGAACAGCAACTTTTCTTTAGATATTTAGTTATTTGTATCAAAAATGTATGTTATTGTCATTTTATTTGGGTAGGTAAACATTTGTGTTTACCCTTTTATTCTGCTTCTATCAAAACAGCAATATGATGGTCAGGAGTGCTGGCACTTGCTTACATTTACTTCAGTTGGAGGACTAGTTAGGAGGGTTGAAAGTATGAGGCTAATCTGGAATATTTAGTGAGACTGTTTCAATAAACAAAGAAAGAAAAGAGTTTTGTCTTCCAATATTTAATTGTCACATCAGAGCTAAGGAATGCCTTAATATATTTTCAAAATAGAGAGATATTTTTTAAAGGTGTCTATAGCCCAGTATTGAATCAAAAACGTTTTTGTCTTAGGAAGCTGACATGATAAATCTTTTTTTTAGCAGTGTATGATTATATAACACTTCATTAATTTTAGGAATTTCACCACAAGTCTTGACCTCATTTACATATTGAGTTGGATTACTTAGAAGTAAATGAATTTATAAAAATTTCCAAATTATGAAGTTAATCTTTATCATTTGAGAGGTAAACCATTCTATTCCTGGCTAATTTTTATACCATAAATGACTAGGGTAAGGTTAGATGTCCAGCCTCCAAAGATGGCTATCTGGAAAAGGTTAGATAAATGGAAAGCTAATAAAGAACTCAGAATCCTGGATGGATTCAGTTCTTAAGTCGAGCAATGTGTTCTTTGATGACAGGTTTTGAAAGGTATCTGGGACTGTCCTTTGAACAACATATGGAACATTCATAACATGGTTCTAATTTACCTTCTCAAACACACACCTAAACACTAAGCATTTCTTCTTCATATGCCATACAAATGTGGTTAAATAATCTGTCTATTTTGGTTTATATATTGGACTGGTCATTGGAAATTAAAGCTTACCTAAGACATGCTCTTGAATTTGCTATAAGCCACAGTGTGATGTGCAGACAACTTCTGTGTTCTTTTACTGCTGGAGGAAATCAACTGAATAGATTTCTTCTTGATTGAAATCAATATACACATTGATATTGGGAGTTCCCAGAATTGTCTGTTTAATCTCGGAATTCTTTAGACGTTCTGCAGTCTACACGTACTGCTTCACAGGTGTTGACATCTCAGAAAGAGCACACTCACAAATGTGATGACGAACAGGAGAACTGAGGAATCAGGGCTAAGATCTCACAAGGCCCTGAATAAAAAGTAAGTGAGAGACAAATTATAGAAAACAGTTGCTTCTAATCATATGGATGAGCACAGAGGGAAAATGTCATGAAGGGGAAATTCTCAAAGGATACCTCTCATTCATCATAAGGCAAATATGAATTCTAAGCACAGTTGCAATTGGCCCAATAATTAAATTTAAATGTGACAGTGTACATGTGTGTATGTAGGAAATACATGTTTGAACACTTAGTGAATGTTTGTTGTAGTTTGACAAAATCAGAACTTATTAATATGATACTCTAAGAACTCTGTAGCCAATATAAACTCATGAAAGATTTTATGTTAAAATTTATACTGCAAATGCTGTGTAATTTTAGAACTGGAAGGCATCTTCTCTGTGCTGTTAAAACCTAGTATTCTTTCATTTAGAAAGTGTTTTCCAAGTTTGAAAACCAATCAGTGGGTGATAGTTTCACATGAAAGATTTTCAAATGATGTTCTTAAGGTCAAGCACTGAACGGGCATGCTTTAGGTATTTTGATAAGCAGTGTGAATTTATAAGCTATATTACTGTCCAATTAGAATAGTTTTAGACATAATTTTACACAGAATTATTTCCTTATTTATATGCCTATTTCCTCTCATGTTGACATTTTTATGGAGATAGAAAATAAAGACAAACAGCTTGCAACATGAGAAATCTTAAAATGTAGCATAAGTTTTTGTTTTTGTCTTTTTTTTTTACTGGAAAGCTAATTAAATATGAGACCCAACTCTGAACTTCCAACTACTCTTCAAAAATGTCCAGTCTGACTTTTAAAGCGTCAAATCTCCTCTTTCCCCATGGCAGGAGCATGAAACCCATTCCGAGTCTTATTCACTGTTTTATGTAGGAAAGAGACAGGTTTGTGATTATTAAAAACTGTGATAAGGCTCCTTGGATTACGCTTTCTAGTAACTGGTTTTGTTGTTGTTAATAACATAACATCAAAAGCCCCTTGTCTTATGACTCAACACATCTTTCCTATTTTTGCAGAGTTTTGACCCATTCCCCTCAGCTGTTGTGCATGCTCATGTCTGTATGCAGGCCCCATAATGCTAACGTGCTGTAAAGCGAGCACTTTTTAACTGCTTCATCTTACCAATGGAATGCACCTGTTTTGTCTTCTATATTCCTCTGTGTTTCCTATGGGATCCACTTCTCCCCACAGCTAAATGATTGAATGCATAGTCCTTAATTCTCCCCAGACTGCCCAATGTTGTTTTAATAATAGAAGCTCATTTCTCTGAATATTTTTCTTTGAGGAAACCTTTCATATACTAAAACCCATTCCTTTATTACACATACTTATCATATATATGCATAAATCATGGTGTCATTTAGTGATGCTGAGAATTCTTTATAAAATTTTTACTGTTTGAAATGCAGTAACCACAGCTATGTAGTATAAGTGTAATTTATAAGAAATCTTTACTTAGATAAGTATAACATTTCTACATGATGGCTTCTTTAGTCCTATAAATATCATTGGGTGTGTTATATGTGTGTGGGTAAAATTGACATGGTGTGTGTGTTTAAAGGCAGGCAGATTTATGTCTAGTTTCATATCAGTTAAACAGTTATCTGTAATTCCTCAAATAGGAGACATTCTTAAGACTAGCTTGGAGAATCCAAATGCCAATCAATTTTCCTTGAGAGGCCTGAGTTCTGGGGATCTGAATACTTAGTGCACTCAGGGTATTCTTTTGCCAGTTTTCTCTAAAACAGCATCCCTCAGTGAACACAGTAGAGTGTGCTCTGTGAAACCTAGGCCTGGTTCACTGTTTAATCAATCCTCTACTCTTAGATAAGATGTTCCTTTCTGTGAGTGTTGAGTTCTTCTTAATGATGGAAATAATGAACTCAGACTCTGTTCCTCATGCTTATGGCCAGAGAAAAATATAACCAGTATATTTGCAAATGCCAATTCTAAAAGATTAATGCTCTTTATAAAGTCTAAATTTCTCTATGTGCTTTCCAGCACACTGCTCTACCTCTTCTTGGAGAAGAGGTTAGGAGATATTCCATTCCTCCTTTGTATAAAATGTGACTCACTGAGCTTTTAGAAAGTTAATTTATTTTTTACTACTTTTAGAATACCTTTAAATCATTCACAAAGACGCAGTCTTTCTTTTATTCCATTATTAGTTTTTCTTCAAGGCAGGCTTGACTACTTAGTACAGCCATTCTTACCTTAGCTTAATGAAAGCTTCCTGAGATTTCCATCACCCATTGCCCCCTGTCTATGAATCATCTGCTCCTCTCATTCACTTGCTCCATGCACTCTTCATTACCTAGAATCACCACCTTGGCTTATTTGCTTGTATATCTTTGCCTCTTTAGTCAATATGACTTTATTACTTCATTATGTGATAGACACTGTCATGGGATTTAGCAATGAAACTGAGTCAATAAGTATGCCCTTAAGGAGACGGGTCCTAATAAATACTGGTAATGGTAACTATCTATATATGTACATAGATGCTCAGAGGCAAAAGATGCTGTGAAGGAAAATAAAGCAAGGTGAAGGATTGAACCCCGAAGGCCATTGTGCCATTTTATGTCTCATGCTAAGGATAGATTTTCCTTCTTAGGTGACATTTATTCAAAGGCCAAGACTAAAATAAAATACCTAATGGGAGATTGTGTCACTAACACGGGAAACTGAAAGTGTAAAGACTTATGAAATGAGACCTATTTGGCAAGTTCAAAGATGAGAGAAGAGACCATGGTGGTTTCAGGGAAATAAGTAAGATATGGGTAGTAGGTGTTTACAGGGAGGAGCTAGATGCCTATCTGTATGCTATGAACTTTGGTCAAGCTCCAAGACCTTACTCTGAGTCCATTAGAAGCCTTTGGGCAGGACATTGACATCATTAGTTCGAGATTGCCCTGGCTGCTGGGTGGTGCTAAAGAGGTTATCATATGTGCTGGATGGATGAGGGAAGTTCAAATGACATTCTTGGATCCTCCACCCCCATCATACCAGGAGTTACTGGACTCATCACTTCTCAGGCACTGCGTTAGTTTCCTCACAACTGCTAATTATGCACCATGTCACACTGAGAAGCTGTGGCCTGGGGAGTCTTTATCACTAGGTTTTATTGTGTCCCTCTTTTCTTTTCTCCTCTCTTCCCCTCTTCCTTTCTTTCTTCCTATTTTCCTTCCTCCCTCCCTCCCTCCCTCCCTCCCTCCCTCCTTCTCTTCCTTCCTTCCTTTCTTTCTGCCTTCCTTCCTTTGTGTCTTCATGTTCCTGCTTGTCTTCTTTCCCCACTGACTTCTTCCTTACTTTTTATTCTTTCCTCCCCTCCCCTCTCCCCTCCACTTTCCTTCCCTTCCCTTCTCTTCCCTTCCCATCCACATGTTTCACAATGTTAAATATTTAGTTACTGTTTACCATAAAATTGTGTTTGAAAGTGATTAAACTTTGTTAGGACTCTTAAAAGATAACACTATCTCTGCCAAATGATATAGAAAGTGGTTAAGGAAGTATTTCTTAACTAAATAGTGCAAAAAAAAGAATCATACTTGGTTTCCAAGGTTTGAGCATTAAGTAAATGAAGGAGTGGTTAACACTGACAAAGACTGAAATATCGTCAAGTAAACAGGTTTGCAGAGGAACATAGAGTCTAATATTGGGCGTGGACTGAGTTTTTACAAGTGGAGATGCTAAATGGGATGTCAGATACATGAGTTTCACGCCCAGAAAAGAAGACTAGATTGGATTGCAAATCTCGAGTAGGAGCAGTCTTTAGAAAGAATAGATTCTCATTCCATCTGTACTCTTAAATGGTCTCCCCATCTTTGATCTAACTGTGGTGCATTTTGCACAGAATGCTAGGTAAAAGAGAAAATTTCTAGAAAGGTCTTTCACAGTCGAAGTACTACCTATATCACCCATCTTATCTTCTACTTTTCATACTGTTTTCTTATAATATTCTTACCTAAACTTTTACCACAGTACTCATAAGGCAAGTCAAAATTATGCATACTTTGAATGAATGAACCAACCTATCTCCTCACCCGCCTCCCTCCTTTCCTCCTTTTCTCTCTCTCTCTTCCCTTCCCTTCACCCTTAAATGGACCCAGGGCCCAATGCATGCCAGACAAGTGATCTGTCATGAAGTTATGCCTCCCAACACTTTCTTTTACTTTTTACATTGCCCATGCCATGTTGGCCTTAAACTTTCTTTGTAGCCAAGGCAAGTTTGCAATATTTCTGCCTCAGCCTCCTAAATCATTGGGATTATAGGCCTGCATCAAAAGGCCTGGCTGTTATTTGTCTTTCTAAAAGATAGAAACATAATATACATAGACTCTTCTCATCACAGAGATAGACATTACTATTTACTAACTCTGAGCATGGGCTTTCACTTTTCTCATCTGTAAGTCAGGGAGAACAAAATAAACTTCATGTGTGTATCCTGTCTATTAGCCATGTGATAAGAAGAAAATAAAACATACACAGTGACTTCCTATGGAAAACATTGCCTGTGACCTACTTATTTATGATCACTGAGATAATTCTGTCTCCCATGTTACAGTGATCCTTCCATCCTGGGTGCTGAGTTCTCCCTGAGTCCCGTCTTCCTTTTCCAGGCCACATGGACTGTCCTCATCCTTCTGCTCTCTTCTTTCCTACTGTCACGTACACCTTACACTCCATTTGTGACCACAGCGCCTTGTATAATGTCAAATCAAATAACAGTCATAGCATCTCACCTTCTAGACTAAAAAGCTCCGCGAGTGTGAGCACTGGGTTTTATTGCCTAGGCAACTGGGACCCGGTGCATGGCCAGTAGGCAGGAAACGTTCATCTCATCAATATTTACTGAAGAAATACATCATGTCTTATGCAGCTTCACCTGAAAAATCGTCTCAACTTCTAAAAAAGAGTTGTGACCATCTTTACTACTTTCTATAAATTACATGTAAGTTTTTCTCCGTTGGCCCAACTTAGCAGAGGTCATAGAGATATTTCTTTTTTTTCTGAAAAATCTGTTCCTAACCCTTAAATGTCTCATTAACAAGGGACGTGATTAAATACAATATTTATAACTCATGGACTAGAAACTACAAGTATAAAATATAATTTAGAAATACTTAAATAAAAGTTGAAAATATATGAAGCAAAAGTGAGCCAGTGTCGAACACTCTTCCAAACTGAAGGTGGCAAAAGGTAAGAGATAAGTGCAGGAGCGACAGCTCAGGAGTGGAGCACTTGGTGGCCAAGCATGATGCTGCACTTTCAAACCCCAGTACTGCCAGAAGCCTACACATGTGCTTTAAAGTAGCAATTACTATAACACCTTACAAGCAAAGGAAGAAAACCCAGCACATTTTTTTTTTTAATATTAAGAAATCACAAGGTGGAGACTGGAGAGCTGGATCAGCAGTTAGGAACACTTACTGCTTTTGCAGAGGACCCGGATTTGGTTCCCAGCATCTACAAGGTGGCTCACAACTCTCTATAAGTACAGTTCCAGGGAATTCAATGCCACCTTTTGGCCTCTGGATACCAGGCATGCATATAGTATACATACATGTAGGTAAAACACTCAAACACAAAAAATAAAATAAATTCTAAAAAAATCATAACATACGTGAAAAAATAAGAAAGAACAGATTCTCCATGTTCCTTGTAATTGAAATGGGGCCTAAACATACCAGGTTTCCAAGGTTCTCATGCAGAACAAGGAGGCACTGTCTGCACTGTCATTGGGTTTTCTTGAGATCAAGGCAGTCTTTTGTTGCGTTTTTACTTTTAATTTAATTTTTAATTTTCCTTTGGGTTTCATTTGAGACCGAGTTTCACATTGTAGTTCATGCTATGCTAGCCGTGATTTACACTGAAGCCCAGGCTGAGAATGAGCTAACAGCAGTTCTTCAACCTCATCTCCCTCCCTTGTTGAGGTTATAGATGTATTGGGAACCATTATGTGTGTATTTTTGATACATTATTCCTAAAAGAATTTTAGGAAGTAAATAAAGTTTTCTCTAAAGTGAAACCACTTCTTGATCTCTTCCAGGTCTAGTTCATGCACACGCTTCCTGAAGCTGACCGGCCATAGTATCACTGTTCATAATGTGCTCCCAGAACTCAAGGACTGTATCAGAATTAAGTGGGTACATTTTAAAATGTAGGTTGCACACTCAAATACCAGGCAAAGTAAATAATAAGAATAGCTGTGGTTCTGAGATCCTCATTTTAACTCATTGTTTAGATGGTTCATTCCATTAATTTACATAAATGATTGATAGCGTGTTGTAGTGTTTCAATATAAATTATTTTTCTATACATTGTAAAGGATATTCCAGCACAAAACAAGTTTAATGATTGCTCATAGAGTTCATGTATTTGGATTTCCCTGCTTATATTCTGGGTTGTGGCACTTAGAATGGATTTAATTTCGCTCAAATAGATTTTAATGTCATTTAAAGCCAAGTTTAATTGTTCTGCCTTTTTTTTATTCAAAAAGTATAATTTCAGGATATACCACAACTTTAGGAGAAGCCACTCAAAACAGAAAAAAAAAGAACCCACCTTAAATTGTGAATGATGAATTACAAACACTTCAAGTATCAAGTATTTGTGATTTCCTATTTAGGGCACATGAGGAAATTGTGCTCCATTTCCCAGCCCTCTTATGATTTAGGTAGAGTGAGAAGACCACTGGAGGCCACGCAGCGTGGTGCTGCAGCCAGACTAGCTGGTTGCCAACTCTCCTTATTTGAATCTTTTTCCATATTTAACATGGCAGCTCCCCTGCTCTCCTGCTTGCCCACACTACTATAATTAGTATCACTTTCTTGCCAGTTCATAATGGCATTTAGAGCGAGGGAGAAATACTCTTTTGTAACTTTAGCTTGTTGATTTCAAGCACAGCACAAAGAATTCTTTCAACATCAGGCTCCCTTACAAAGAGGAACACCTGATCCTGAGTCGTCTACTTTTCCATTAAGAAGGGAGATTTTTTTTTTTTTTGCTCCTTCAAGAAATTAGAAATGTTGGGAGCTGTTTGCGTTTTCTCATACAATTCATTACCAGGTAGTTTAATAAATTAAAATAAATTAAATAAAGTAATAATAAAATAAAATAAAATAAAATAGCAAAAATAACTAAAATTAAGTTGTAAAACAATTGCTGCAAAGGTAGAGAGGATTTTTTAATAATCATGTACAAAACAAAATATCCAGTAGCAGTAATTTGGAGGAAGTTTCTATTCCCTGTTTTTTGAGGGTTATGGCCATGTGTCTTAAAGAAAGCTTCATCGCAGAGGAAGCTGGGCTTGCTGGTCGTTAACAGATAAAGTACAATCCTCCAAAAGAAGGGTTGTTAACAAATCAAAGAAATTCTAGACCTATAACTTCTAAGATCTTTGTCTTAGCCTCATGCTGCTATTTCTAAAAGTTTGGTCACACAATTGATTGCCCCAGATTTCCAGCCGATCATTTCCTGCCTAATCAATGAATAATTATCTGCAATTATTGTTTGATATTTACCATGTTCCATATACAGCTTCATAGGACAATATTAAGGCATTGGAGTATAATTTTCACATCAGGAATTTGGAATCAGAGCTAGTATGAAAAGAGGGTCATAAGCCAGCTGGTGGTGGCGCACAACTTTAGTCCCAGCACTTGGAAAGCAGAGGCTTGTGGATCTCTAAGAGTTCAAGGCCAGTCTGGTCTATAAGAGCTAGTTCCAGGACAGGCCCCAAAGCTACAGAGAAACCCTGTCTTGAAAAAAAGATGGGTCATTAATTAGTGCTCCGTAGAGATAACCTTTTCCAACATACAGACTAAAGATAAACTTATATGCGGAATACACTACTTAAGGAGCTTTTAAAAAGAAATTATAGCCACTAACAGTCAATTGTGCATTTTGTTATTTCCCCCTTTGTCTTTTTCAAGATACAAACCAGTGATGCTTATATCATTTTATTCAATAAATGCAAATGTATTTGTACTCAGTTTTTAGCAATACAATGATTTTATTATCAATATTTAGTATTAGTTTAAAGCACATCAAGAATTATTTGTACATCTGGTATGGAGATGAGCTGAGTTGGGTCCCTGGAATTCATGTAAAGGCAGAAAGAGAAAACCAACTTGACAATGTAACCTCTGCCCTCCACACATGGACTGTGGCGTGTGCATACCTACACTCACATATACACATCATGCAAGTGCATACATAGTCACAGAGCAACAATAAAGTTAGAAATTTTTAAAGAAATGAATTTTCACTGAACAAACATGTGCATATATACATTTACAGTTAATTTAAGTTATTTACATATTTTAATAAAAAGGTAGACTGTATCAGTTTGAAATGAAAATGTTGAAACATCAGGTCATAATTTTCCATTCTACTTTTCTGTGTTTTCATGGTCTGGAGACTAGCCTTACTAAATGTTTGAGTTTCCAAATCTGATGCCAACTTTGGATGAATTAGGTCAACAGAGAAAAACATACTTTCGACTGCTTATATTAACATTCTGCTGTCTGAAAATCTGCACTGGCCCATCAATCATCTTGTTAATATTTGCTGCTTGGAACAGAGTTTGAAAGTGATCTGTAAAACCCTCAAGTCTTCACTTCATTTCAAATTATTCTACTCTGTGTTGTGCATAAATTATTTTGGATGGATATAAGATAAAATAAGAGTGGAAATAAATAAGTTATCAACAAAGTTTATAAAATGATTTATTTTTAAACGTTGAAAATGTACTTGAAAGAGTAGATTTACTGCTGCAGTCTAACCCATTAGATTTTCATAGTAAGCCTGATATTTAAAAGGATATTTATATAATTATAGACATTGAACACATCAATGACAGGATTTTGTGCATTTGTCTACAAGCCAATAATTCATTTCTAAAATAATTTTACTAATAAACAGTAACACAGTAATCACCATAACATCTTTACCACTTAACTTCATAAAAAACTAACTATGGTCTACTTACTTTAATAGTTTCATTAATTTGTATTCTTAGGAATTTTGATGTTTGTGAGTCATATATTTTCAGACTTAAGAAGTAAAAGCTCAGTGTTGCAAATTGATTATTAGTAGTAAAAAAACCCTTTTGTATATTTTACATCTATGTTTTTATTCAGGGTGTTTCATCTGGCCGATGTTAAAAGTTTGATTTTTAACTCTATTTGGAACTTTATTTTAGTAAGGATGCTTGAGTGTTAAGCCCTCATTAAAAAATAAGTGTGGACAATTTGGATATTCAGGCATATTTTAAGGTGGATAATAATTCAATTTATTTCTGTTCCTTTTAGGTACTGATTGTTAAGTTTCCATTAAGAAAGGATGACTCCCAAATAATGGTAAGTCTTAAATATTTGCTAGTTCTGTAGTTTAATGTTGCACGGAAGTACACAATATACCCATTGGGTTGCTTTTCACGTTCTAATTTTATAGGTCTGTATAGGATGTCAAATTTGAACCAGATCCCTAGATTGCAAGATATTTGTGACAAGCCAAAACATTTTTACTCAACTTTTCTACATAGTAGTTTTTGAATTTGGTAGCCTGCAGTGCTTTCCCATTCAATGTCCATTTTCCTTGAAAGATTTATTTTCCTTTGGGATTTAATGCTTTGATATACAGTGACAGTAAAACAGCACCAACCTGTTGGACTTAATAATAATCATGTTGGACTTAAAGATGGTCAGACAGAAGATCTACTAATTAAATTTTATAAAATTTGATGACAGCAGCTCTTTCTGTATTGATAGCAGAAGACTCTTAGGTGCAATAATATGCTTACAGATAATCCTCACACACTGCTGTTGCTTTTCTTATTTTTATAAATCATGACTCCATTAGGAGTTTATTATTTGCAATAAAATTTTAAATGATACATAAACATGTTTCTGTCATAGACAGGTAAGAGACAGACAGATAGATTAGATATGCAGGTGATAGGTGATAGATAGACAGACAGACAGACAGACAGACAGACAGACAGACAGATAGATAGATGGAAATACAGACAGACATAAAAAAGAAAACATCTTAGATGCAATAGATGATAAAAATATTGTAATTTTTGAGATAAGGTTTCTCTGTAGCTTTGGTGCCTGTCCTGGAACTAGCTCTTGTA
>LOEQ01000608.1:490160-500420 GCA_001685075.1 Bramus lutescens | reverse complement strand
GGAACTAGCTCTTGTAGACCAGGCTAGCCTCAAATTCACAGAGATCCACCTGCCTCTGCTTCCCGAGTGCTGAATTAAAGGCATGCACCACCACCGCCTGGTTTATGATAAATTTTTTATAGGTGCTGGGAAATAAAATTAGTGCCTGACATGTGCTAGTAAGTACTCTATCAGTGAACCGTATTCTAGCCCAAATATTGGGCATTTTATTCTTAATCATTAAAATAATTTAAAGTGTGTGTTTTGGTTGATTCAACCTCCAGTTTCATAAAATGCCATTTTATTTAAACAAAATTATGTCCACTCTTGACATTAAATGTTCTTTTCATTCATAAATATTATTACCCTAATATCCATTTAATGACTTATTCAACAATGAAAAACAATGTCAAATCAAAATAGGTGGTAAATTTAGATATAGGAACATGTGTATATATTTGTATATTTATTACACAAAAGACTTTATGAACATGTAACAAAATATAATTAATTATTTTGTAGATATGTAATTTTATGTTATAGTCAACATAATTTGGAATAATTTTAAATGGATCATATCAGCATATATAAGTACATTGCTTAAGTATGAACACATATTCAAATACACAGAGATATAATATATAAATAATCCTTAATAAAACTCAAAATAAATATGAATTGAGAAAAAGTCATAACACAAGTCAGTTTCTCTTTTGATCATCCTTATGCTGGGGCAGCCAGTGACAGAACATGGCCTGTGTCCCTTTGCATCAATACCGTGGAGCCATCTCTTCTATGCTCAGAAAGTAAGATGCAAGTTCATGCAACTCTTGTCTCCAGGAAAGATGTGCATTTGCTCATGTAGTTTGTTCTTGATGGTAGAACACTAAATACAATGCATTTCAGCCTGGTTTTCATAATGGTTTTGCAGATTAATATATATANATATATATGACTTAATAATGATCTGTCTATTCCATGTCCAACTGCCACTTAAGGTAGAAAAGTGACAATTAACAGAAAATCTCATGATTGTTTTAATTCTATGAGTATCAGTCACAAGGAAATGATTGATGCCTATAATTAATCAGGGAGTTACCACTCAGTTTACTTAGAAGCGTATTCCTTCACTGCTGTATGGTGTGGGATTGATAATAAAACCCTTTTTGATTCCTATAGTAAAACACGTGCTGTTTTGCTTAGTGGGAAGTCGCCTTCTAACACTTAGCAGAGGAAAAAAAATTACAAGACTATGCCATCAAAAGAAAGAAATAAGCAAGAGAATTAGCTTCAGAGTTTTCTATCTCTGGCTCATGAGGGATTCTAGACTGATACTATGAGACCATGATGATGTGTGAAATCAGAGCAGAAACAAACAATCTAAGGGGTTGAGAAATGATCAAAATTCAAGGAAAATAAACAGGGTAAAATCATAAATGATATTGTTTAGTAAAGAGCTTTATCAAAAATACTATTTAGAGCAACATTTCATAAGAAAAGAACACATTTAGTATTAACATATTATCAATGTATTGTATTATACCTTCAGACATTGCAAATATTTAATGGTATTTTAGCAATATTTAGTCTTTTATTTATTTATATATTAACAAAGTCAAAAATATGTTGATATTCTGTGCCTATCACACTATGAGTTTCTTTAGCACTTATTTTCTTAAATTCTTCACAGAAAAAGGTATGGGTTCCATAATCTTTCAGAATTTAGGTTTGAACATAGTATAACTACAGTAGATGGTGTGTTTGTGAAGCTTTTCAGAGTAAACTTTAGAGGACTGTGTGTCTGTGTGTATGGGATGGAGGGATGGCATGTAGTTAGCTTTGAGTCTAAATCCAAGGCAAGAAATGTGGATCAAGCCGACTCAGCTCCACTGAAGCATGACGACAAAGTTGACAAGAATGAGCCAGTTTAAACCATCAGTATTTATTAAACACTTATTAAAAACCAGGTTCTTTTCTAAATGCTAAGGTTGTAGCAGGGAATACAAGACCAGGAAGCCAGCTCTTACATATAGGTGGTAAGCGAAGAGAAAATGCAGAGAGCAAAGATATTAAATAAGAAAAAGAAAGATATTAAATAAGAAAAAAATAAACAAATATTTTGATTAAGTTAAATATGTGAATAAAATGAATAAAGTTGAAAAGGAAGATAGAGAAAATGAGCATTAGTTGAGAAGAGATCTAAAGATAGAATATATAGGATATGTTGTGACAGTTATCCTGAAAGGAACATTCTAAGCAGAGGGGAAAGGCAAGGCTGCTTCGCAAGGAGAGAACAACGCAATTCATTTGAGCAAAAGTGAAGCTATCAGAAGTCAAGGTGAGGCCCTGTTGTATCAAATCAAAAAATATTTTCTTCCCATTCCCCCCACTTCCCCTCCCCCTCACTCTCCAATCCAGAGTTCAGTCAGGGTTCCGTGGAGGGGAGGAGGTGGAAATTTTTAATAAATAAATAAATAAATAAAAAAATAAACAAAAAAATGCATTCTAAAAATATTTTCTTTCTTTTTATAACATTTATTCATTCCTGTTACTGTGTGTGTGTGTGTGTGTGTGCGTGCGCACATGCGCATGTGTGTATAAAACATGTGAGCATGGAAGTCATATGAACACCTGTCAGAATTGATTTTCTCCTCAGCCTTTTGGGTTCAGAGAATCAAATTCAAGCCATGAGTCTTGGTGGCAAACACATTTACGTGCTGAGCCATTTTTCTGGCCCTGGAGTATTGAATACATGTTAAAAGGGAAGCCATTTGAGCCATTTGATGAAGGGTATGAATTGATTTACATTTTAAAAGATTCACCGTGGTAGAGAAAAGAGCCTGAAGCAAGGATGCAAAAGTTGAGGCTGCACGTTAATTTCACAGCCGCCCAGACCCAGACAGAAACTATGTCAATTACAACAGTTTGTTCTATGGTTCAGGAGTATTCCTAGCTAGTTCTTACATCTTAAATTAACCCATTTCTATTAATCTATGTATTGCCACAGACTATGGCTTACTGGTAAGGCTTGGCATCTTTCTTTTTCGGCAGCTACATGGTGTCAACTACATGGCATCTCCCTGATGCCACCTTTTTCCCTTTATCTCTGTTCAGATTTCTGCCTGGCTTTATTCTGCCCTGTATTGGCCAAAGCAACTTCTTTATTAACCAATGGTAGTAAAGCATATTCACCGAATACAGTGGGAAATCCCACATTAGTTGAGAAGTTATTGCAGTCCCTAGAAGAATGAGCATGTGTGCAGTAGGTGCTTTTGAACAGAATGAACTAGAGTGAATGATTTAAATTTATTTAATTTTTAAAATAATATTTTTATTCTTTGAAAGTTTCCTACACTTACCTAATGTATATTGGTCACATCAATCTGTCACTATCTCTCTTTAACTTCCTATATTGTAGCCAACTGTAAGCATAGGTGAGTGGTCATTCTCCAGGGTATAAATAACCTACCAACGGCCATATCCCTCAATGAGAATTACTCTCCCACATTTGGCAGCCATCAATAAGACCCTTTCCTCGTCCATGATAGAATTTTTGACTGATTTGATCTTTGGCAGGTAACTAGCATTACTGTAAGTTAATGGGTGCAATGGCCATTTTGTTTTTTATCTCAGTTGCTTAATTATCAGTAAAGACTCAGGAGTCAGGTATTGGGGTAAACACATGACAAATTAAAGAAGCTACGGAGGAGCAACCAGCTTGCCATCTCTCCACACTTCCCAGATAGAAGAGATTATGAAATCTCTAAGTCCCTCCCTGCTCTTTCCTGTGCATCTACTCTATCTGTGCTCCAGACTTCTCTATGGCTAATTCTGAACAGCTAGTCTCTGGCTCTGCCCCCTGATTCAAGATTAACTTTATTAACACAGTCTTGGGGTGTCACAGTGTGATAAAATAACCTGCAACAGCCATTTCAACAGAACTTAACAATGTATGGAAACTTTAGGACAATATTGGCAAGTGGTAAGCGCTATGTAAATGCAGAATTTTAACTTCTTCCTCCTCAGCCTCATTACTACTGTTTTCTTGGTGCATGACTTTAATTCCAGAACTTGGGAGGCAGAGGCAAACAGATTTTTATGAGTTTGAGGCCAGCCTAGTGTACAAGGGCTAGTTCCAGGACAGGCTCCAAAGCTACAGAGAAACTCTATCTCAAAAAAACCCAAACAAAAATGAAAGAAAGAAAGAAAGAAAGAAAGAAAGAAAGAAAGAAAGAAAGAAAGAAAGAAAGAAGGTAGACTAGGAGCCTTAGGAAAACTGCCAGCCCCTTTAAATGCTATGTGAGTGCAACTCTCTTTTTCTCGCTGTAGCCGTATATTAAACACTTGACTTGAGAGACCACCATAATTCAGAATTGTTTAAGGAGAGCATATTTATAATTCTTAATGCCTTACTCACTGCAAAATGTTATACAATTTATAGTTAAAAGCTCTTTCTGAAGCAGTACTAAGTGTATAGTTGCATTGTTTCTATTTTAAAATGTAAGCTATAGCCATGACTTGCCTTCTCTCATTTATCTCACTGCCAAGCATGACCATTTACTTTATTTTTCCAAGCATTGTCCTTGAATTTAGACATATTCAGTGTGCTGCTCTTTATTGTATATATATTAATGCTCAGTCATCATTGATGCATATGGAATACACATATACAGAACTACTACTCATAACAGTGACTGCGGTCTTTGAAATTCATGTCTTAGAAATCAAGATAGTTATTATGCCTTGTTTAAAATAATGCAATTATCTGTGGTTATGGACTATACACACATGTAGACAAGTTACTTTATGTTACAAAAGCATTCTACCATATTAAATGCTAGGATGGATGCAGAACAGTATTTAGAAATAGTTTTAGTTTAGTTTAGATGTCAATTACTTCTTTAATTTTTTGAGAGCTGCTAACTTTAAAAAAAAAAGTTTTATGGAATGCAGAGTTCAATAGTGCTTTACTGTTGTTATTTTTATTATGGGTGTGATATTTTCATCTGTTTTGTTTTCTTGCTTGTGTTTGGCCTGCAGAAGTGATGCAACAGGCTCATTTTAGCTAGAGTTTCAAATATTGATTTGTGTATTTAAACACACACTATAGTTAATAAAAAACCATAAAGCCAAATGGAGAAGGGTAAGGTGTTCGAGTTTTCTCTTTTAGTTCTGGCAACTGAATTTATGCAGTTTAGTAACTTATGTATGCTAGCCTTTCTGGTGCATAAACAAACTGGGTAATGTTTTCATGTTATATGTTAAATTGGAAGAAAATAACACAGGAAATATATATATCTATCCTTAAAAACTATTATAAGTGTTCAGAAATACAAAATGATCCTTTGTACTTACATTTTAGTAAATATCTCTAGTTTAATCATAAATGAGTATGTTCATTTAAATCCAAGCTTGAGGTAGAACAGAACTGAGGTTCAGGCCTCACATGAAGAGTGTGAGACTTCATACAGAACTAATTGTGGATTTTAGCTGCGAACTCTATTGGGAAAGTTGAGTTTGAGAAGTTCCAAGGCTTTCAAACTTTATGTAGATGTTGATGTGTACCTGTTCAGACATCTTTTATGGAATAACTTTGAAGTTAGATAACTGCTTTTTACAAGAATTAATCTGACAAATGCCAAGCAGGGCTGAGTGCTCAGGCAAAAACATTGTAAATTCAGGCCATCTGCCATTGGTCCAGTGCTTAGATGCCTTCTGAAACTTGTCACTTTGAAAAGTAGTTCATTTGACCTTTCATGCTCTTCCTTAGCATTCATAAATATCCAAGCTGCTGTCTAGACCACTGTTAGATTGTGTGAGAACACAATGTAAAGTTAAGTTTTTTTTCTACTATTGTCAAGTTTGAATCTCTATATGTGGTCTTGCTCATTGGTACAAACAACTCCAGTTAAAAATAGGGTACTTGAGAGCAAGGATGCAGAGGCAGAGTAAGCAATGGATTAGGGACAGACTACAGTAATCCCTCCCCATAACACAGATCAAGTCAGTCTTTGCTCACAGATAGCAGCTGGCTTGTTTACCAGACAGTGACACACTGGAGGCTCTATTTTGTGTTTGGTGAAAACCCCCTGTTGTAACGAGTGTTTTTTGTTTCTTTTGGGTTGTTTATTTGTTTGTTTGCTTTTTCCTGTTTTGTTTTCACTTTCATTTTGGTTTGTTTGTTTTGGGGGTTGTTATTTGTTTTGTTTATTTCTTGAGACAGGGTTTCTCTGTCTGTTGGAGGAGGCCACTAGTTAGTTTCCCTGTCACTTAGCCCCAAAATAATCACGCAGAAGCTATATTAATCAAATCGCTGCTTGGCCCATTAGCTCTAGCTTCTTATTGACTAACTCTTACCCATTAATTTAACCGATTTCTTTTAATCTGTGCATCGCCACGTAGCTCTGGCTTAGCAGCTAAAATTCCTGCATCTGTCTCCAGTGGGGTTACACGACTTCTCTCTGACTCTGCCTCCTTTCTCCCAGCACTCAGCCTAGCTTTCCCTGCCTACCTCTATTCCCTGTGCAGGCCCAAGACAGTCCTTTATCACAGCATATAGAGGGGAATCCCACACCTTGGCTGTCCTGGAAGTCATTCTGTACAGCAGGCTGGCCTTGAACTCAAAGATCTGCCTGCCTCTTCCTCCTGAGTGCTAGGATTAAAGGCATGTGCCACCACTGCCCAACTGTGTTTTCCTCACCTCATAGTTCTAGGTACAAACCAAATACATCATTGGGCATAGCCAAATAAAATAGATGTTTTTTGTTTTGTTTTTGAAAAGTAGAAATTCTTGCCATTGATAAATCAAGACACCCTAGGTTGAACTTCATGTAAAACATTTTCCACTTCGATTGGACTCAACTTATCATTTTTTCCTATGGTCTAGTTGCTTTAGAATCCCGCTCACTTTCCAACAATATGCTTCTGCTAAGAGGCAATCTAGACCAGGGCTGTTTGAGCTTGATCCAGTGACCAGATGCTTCTGAAAACTTGCAGGGATCCATGACAAAACATAGACTTTAAGAAATTTATATAACTTCACTTGACTTTGTGATATTATGTGCATTGACTCAAATAATACATTATGGATGTTTTAATATCTCAAATTTCTCTTAGCCTTCACTTCTTATTAGATATTATCAGTATTAGTCAATGACCATTCAGAAAGAGATAGGTCAAGCTGCTTGTCATAGCAGAGAAGATTGGCCTTGTACTTGCCAGTCTTGCATAGGTCATTATAGGACAGCTCTGATCAACATTAACATGTGTTTCTCATCGCTTGGAACATCAAGACTACAATGAGACTGCATAATTATATCCCCAAGCTTCCCTTCCCTTTCCTTAAGAAAATTGTTAAATATTCATGTGAAAATATTCAGCAGGCAAGCAGTCATATTTAAATGCTAAATAGGATATCAATAGAATTGCATTTGTATGTGCTGAAATCAGACATCATTTTATATGAACTCATCTAATTCCTCCTACCATTTAACTGCAGTGGGGTATTTTCTTACGGTCCTCATAGTGTATTTATGAGGAACATACCTAGTAAAATATGAATTTTACAATCTCACATGATTTTCCATGACAATCCTGAATATTTGTACTTAGAAGTCACATATGCATGAATTAAAGGCCTTGAATCCTCAATAAGGTGCTTTCAATAATTATGCTTAGGGAGTCTTATTTTTAAAACACACCCATCTATTTTCAGAGAAAATTATTTATAATACCCTGTTCTCATAGTTAGGAGTAAGGCATACAAGCAAGACATTTTTAATTACAAAAAACACGAAGAGCGCAATTGGAACGTAAATGTCAATAAAGTTTTTCGCTAATTTGTCTCTAAGTCTTTGCTCTTTCTATTAAAACCAAAAGGTCCTGAGATCTCACCCTCAGAATCATTGTTGTCCTCTGCCTGTGACAAGCTGGGACATGCTTTGTTATATTAAATTGTTGTTACTGCCCTCTTGTGGCAGCAGATAATCCTTGTTATTCCACCTATACTGTCTGAGACAAGGCAGTTCAGAACATAAAAAGCACAATGTGCAGCTTGTGTATTTCAGAGAGTTAAACAGCAAATCCAGGAAGCAGCCTCAGAACACATAATCAAGCAGTAGCCTGTTCAGTTAATAGTTAAACCAGAGTATGGGACAAAAGCGTGGAGGATTCATCTCTGTATCTGACGGGTTCGTGTTGGGAAGAACAAAACTTCAAACATTATTTCTCACAGAATAGTTCTCACTTTGCATGTTTGATTTCATGTGGTTTCTCTTCTGCTCAAAAACGAGTCACAGAAATTAAGATAGTTTAAATCAAATCTGCTCAAAGACCACATTGCCACTGTATTATATGATGGGGGTCTGGTGGAATGCAGATTGAGACTGTAAGGGCTGAAAATCATGCCTCGATGGTGTGGATGCTCTCTGGCTGTCCATGACCACTCATAATTTGAATAGCTACAACCCTTGGTTCAGTATCAGAGAAAATGCAGAAATGAATACCATTTGTTGTTAAATTTCCTTAAAATGTAAGGGAATACATCATTCAAAGAGCTGTTAAAAAAACATTTAATAACAATTTGCTTACCTTTTAGATAACCTCAGAGGATATTAAGAACATCAAACCTACCTCCATCATTTGTATATATACAAACATATAATCATTAAAACGTATGTAGAGTCATAGAAGTATTTGAGGTTCATATAAGAAGTAAATGACTTAAATATATTTATATATTAGAAAATAGTAATTATAATTTTATTTCATATGTAGAACCCAGTGAGCAATAAATTTCAGCATTGCCAATTTATGTCACAAAGTAAACATGCAGGCACTTACGAGCATATGCCCTAGAAAGATCCATCAATGAAGAGAGGATTTTTGACATTTTCATAAGAAATATATTGTATGAATCAATGAAAGATGGTATATTGATGTTTCACCAAAGGATGAAATAAAGGAGTCAGAATGATTCTGTATTAAAATTCAGTTGAGTGTTGATAGTAAAGCAATGGTGCGATTATTTACTTTTCTCTTTTGCTATTACCTAGGATCAAGAACAGATGGGAGGGAGGATGCATCAAGTTAAACATCAAATCCATGTCATGGCACAGCTCAGGTAAGTCACATGAGCATGAAAGGGTGGAGATTCTGGTAAACCTAATGAGGTTTTAAGCATTCTTTGGGGAAAATGTGTCAAAAAAATTTCTAATGTCCCAAACAAATCACATTGTTTGCGTTTGAACTCTGTAATGATTGTGTCATCAATAATTTTACATAGCTTGAAGGCTATGTGTTGTCCATACTTCAAGATGAATTAATATTCAATGTGTAAAGCCTTAAGTAAAAATAGAAAAGTTGTAGCAGTGTAGTAGAAAGAAAACATATACATTTACATGAAAAACACTTCTTTTCCATAAAATTGTATCCTAAGTTCATATGAGTTGGTACATCTTCATTTTGGCCACAGGATTCAATGATTTCTCTGAAGTGCACCAATTTTTATTTTATTGTGCACGGTAGTAAACTTCAGAGTAACATGTAATATATTATGAACACTTCAAATTATGAGTGAGAACTAGAGTTGATATTGACGCTTACTTTTGTGTGGGGTGTCAATAGGGATGTTTTAATTTGCCTTTTAAAAAGTCCTCCTTCTTACGGGGTTTTACAATGAAAGTAATTTCTATAACTCTGTGGTTGGGAAGCCAGGCTCGGGTGGTGGAGGAACAGCAGGAAGATTAGAAGCCAGTGCCATCTAAGGAGCTTGTGCTGCACAGTGCAGCCTATGAATATGATTATTGCATTTTCTTTGTGGATGATGGAATTTAGATTGATGCAGTAAAAAAGGAATCAAGGAATTACTGAGTTCTGTTCCTAAAAATGTAATTCCAATGTCTTGCAGCAACAAAATGCAGATATTCAGCGTATACACAGAAAGGGATTAAAAACAATATAGTTGAACATTTGCATTCATAAAGCATCATTTACAATAATCTCCCAAAGGGAAGAAAACCTGAACTATCACCGAGAAAAATTTATGTCATATACATACTTTAAGGTGTTATTCTGTCTTAATTAAGGATGAAGTTCCTGTTACATGCTTGCATAGGAGGGATCTTTGCAAACATTATGCTATGAAAAATAAACAGAAACAAGAGGAGAGACTTTAAGATTTCAAATATATCAAATACATAGAAAGTCAAATGTAGTAATAAGGGGAGCGGGCCTGCTTTCGTCTGGCCGGCTCCCGCACGGCTAGCTTATACCCCGAAATAA
>LOEQ01000608.1:455365-479335 GCA_001685075.1 Bramus lutescens | reverse complement strand
GACACCTGGGATCCCCTCTAGAGTCAAGACTCTTGCCAACCCTAAAATGGATCCCTTAATTAAGATATCTGCTCCCATAACCATCTTTTATGAGGGCCTTTTGAAGACATCGGTTTATAACGTTTTAAGTTCATGTAACATGCACATGCTGTGTAACATACACATCACTGTGATTGTTTTGTGACTTCTTGCTTCCAGTATATTCTTTGTTGCCATTTTTCTCTCTTTTTTAGACTCCTTTCCTACCTCTGCAATTTGATAATTTTAAAATTAATATTCACAGTGATCGAATGAGGATTGTTTTAAACTTGAACCACAAGTCATCACATGGATAGAATAAATAAGTCAGCTGCTTCTTCATTTTTAAACCTTTATACCTTTATAAAAATGTAGTGGCATTGGGTGCTTCTAAGTAATAATTATCAATATAATACTAAGAACTAATAACTAAATCATAGTTGGTAATAATCAGGATATATTTGCTTATTGTGTGATTAAATGCCATAGTTTTTAACATCCAGTACCTGTCAACATACATAAAGATAAACATAAATTAGAGCATGGAAATGCATAAATGTCATCAGGAAGTCTCAAGTTTTTTTTCAGGATAATTAAATATATGAAGGAATACTAATACATTACAGAATTTTCATTTCTTATTTATAGCAGGAACAGAGTATAGACATATAACTTGGCCTTTATAATTTCCGCTAACGTTGTGTCATGGCTGTGGGGAATAGATCAATATCCCATAGTAGTAAACACGGTTCAAGATAAGTAAAAGTAAGAAATGAGATAAATCAAGTAGATACTCCAATTTATTGCTTGTAAGCACTGCTATTAGCTGTAACAAACTTCATTTTCCAGAATACATAATACTAAAATTTGTACAGTAGCAGACAAGCAGCATTAATAGGGAAAAATAAATGTAGCCCATTTTGTAAAGACACTGAAATATGCTACATGAGGGATTTTTAAAGTTTCAAGGGACATTTGAAGTAGAAGCTTATTTTTCTCTTAGTCAAAATCTTCATCTTGTCTTGAGGAAATGCAGGTATGAATCAGCAGCCTTATTAATTTTAATTTAAATTAGAAACTGCTGCCTGGCCTAAGAACTGACTTCCATTTTTTCTCCTCTGAGATACTGACTGAAAGAGATTAACTATATTTTGTAGTGACTCAGTTATGGTATTTGGAGATGACATGTTCTTAATATACTTGATAATTTTGTGTAGCCTGACATTACTTTGTTGCTGTACAGTGTTGAAAGCACTTCTGTGGCCATGCATTTCGATTCCTGTAATTATCTTTGAAGTAGAAAATAGTAAATCTCCTATAGGGATGTAACATTAAGTTTCAGTAAAATTAAATGACTTGGCTGCTGAATAACTGAATTAAAACTCATGTCAGAAGAGATCACATAATCTCAAGGTTGGAATCTGAGCCTTAAAGCTGAAAGGTCACATCAAATTTGAATTGTAGCCTTTTTCTCTTTGTACCCTTGTACAATTGTGTAATCTCTATGGGTCTAAACTTTGCTAAGTAAGGATAGTAGAGTTACTTATAGGGTGATGTAATGAATGGCTTGATTAATCTTTACACCATAAAGCAGTTAGAATA
Source organism: Bramus lutescens (assembly GCA_001685075.1). Taxonomy (NCBI): domain Eukaryota; kingdom Metazoa; phylum Chordata; class Mammalia; order Rodentia; family Cricetidae; genus Bramus; species Bramus lutescens. The sequence continues at coordinate 477,715 of LOEQ01000608.1, read as the reverse complement.
TACACGATATTATATCATTGTATATGTGTGTGTACACACACACACATGCGCATACACACACATGTACATGTAGACACACAGTAAACAGTCATTAATTGTTATTGAATAATGTCAATTCAGCTTTCAGATTCTAAACTGCTACTAGTTGATCAGAGCTGTTAGCTTTAGTGAGAAGTGTCTAAGTAAAATCAGTCTATGAAAAATACCGAATTCCTGGACTGCTGAGCTGAGGTATATGCTATGATAACACATCCATTCTAAGGAAAAAGAGCCTTGGTTTTGTATGTATCAAAGATCTTTTCCATCCTCTTTTCTGTTCTCTCTACTTCACCTCATGGGCCTCACTCTTACCCATTACAGATTAGATTTGTTCACGGTGTTCCTATGTCAGTCCTACAGAGGAGTTGGCCTTAGAGATCCATGTATGTACTAATTCTCTCTCTTATGCCAGTATTGCTAGGGAAACAAAATGTATTATGCCATGAACTGATGGAATAGACCAGGGTGTTTTGTCTTAAAGTTGCCATCCTAGTTCGTAGGAGGCTGAAACAAGAGAATTGCCATGCATGAGTTGAGGACTTTCATGGCTACATGGTAGACCTCATCTCAAGAAAACAACAAAGAATAAAAATTCAAAGAAAAGAAAAATATGAATTTGGGGAAACATAGAAATAAAAATACCATTAAAAAGATGGAGTAATGGCACACTCTACTTTTTCAGAGCAACATGGCTCTGGCAGTCAAGATACCAATGACCTCATGGCAAACAGGTGGGCGTGGGTCTATAGCTACGCAACCAATGATAAATATTTTTCAAACATTCATTTTACACTTGATTCATCAAATGTTTGTCTCTTATAGTTATACAAAATGGGAAAACAGACCCAACTGCATTAGTGACCTTGTTACTCCATCAGTAAGGTGCAATTTATTACACATCTCCTTTTAGAGAATATACATATTGCTAAAATACTAAAAATTATTCAAAGTTATATTTTTCTAAGTATGACATTTAAGTAAAATATTTGACAATCACTCCTTGATTCTTCTATGATAGCTAAAATACCTTTTATGAAAACACCCAATTGCAATCGCAGTGGTGGCTAAATTAAAGAATTGCTCTTTTTTATTTTTTGATTTACTGTAACTAAAATTTTAACAAAAATAATTGTATGTTTTTAGCCAATGCTTATTTCACATTCTTTCTCATTATACACCTGGTTTTGATTGTTGTATGTTTAATATTGAAGCACAGGATTAAAAATAACATTAACCAGCTCATGGGCATGCCCTTAAATAAAACTGTACTCATGTGAAGTAGGCATAGTATGTCTGGGTCCCATTTAAGCACAAAAGCTTCAGCTCCAAGAGCTTTGGACCTAGAAGATGTAGAACTGCATAATATAGAGTGAGAACCAGGTCATGTGCTCTTTATACCATTGCATATGCACGTGTGTGCAGCCAAGGCCTGTGCACATGTGGATTGTGAGTGTGTGTACTTTGCAATAAGTATCTATGCTGAGAGCTCTGCCTCCTGACAAGATGAATTATACAGTTCATAGTGAAATTTGGCAAAAAATATATGTGCAATATCTGTTTCTATAAAAGCAAACAAATATGTGCAATGGTCTACCAAGAAAAATTATCAATGTTTGTAAAACTGAACTCAAAACATTTATAGTTTCTTCAGGCTGTAACAGTTTTCCTATCATCAGGTTGCATTTCTCCAGAACTTTGCATACATACCTATTGCCCGAAGATTAAAATTAAAAGTCCAGAAGATATAAAATTAACAAAATAGCTAAGTACAACAGGTTACATTGCCAAGTATGGCCTGCTTAGAGAGATGACTCTTAGGGTAAAGTCACATGTTGCCAAGTCTAAAACCCTGATTTGAATCTCTGAGACTCACATGGTGGAAGGAGAGAGCCTACTTCAGCAGGTTGACCTCTGACCTTCATAAGCACAGCACAGTATACATACCCACCCATCAACACACATATACACATCTCTCACCTCCAATATAGACACAAACAAATAAGTATAAACACTTAAATAATAATGGAAGAAGTAGTGGAAAACACCAAATAAGTCACCAAGAAAACATTGCCATTCACTTAAAAGCTATATTTGGTAATTCTAGAGTCTCGGTCAATGCAAACAAATTTCATTTATTTAGATAAGAGCTCAATTTTTAAAGTTATAATGTATTTTAATTTATAATAATAATACACAACAATTAATTGTGTATCTTCCTCCAGTCCCCTCCACCTTATACTTGGAATAAGACCTCCCGCTGAGCCATGAGTCTGCTATGCTGGCTGGCTATCCCACCCCAGAGATTGTCCCATCTCCAATTTTCCATTCCTAGGATGGAGGTCAAACTCCTATCTTCATGCTTGCACTGCAAGCCTCTACCAGCTGGGCCACCACTTAATTTCTTAAGTTGTTATATGGCTATCATTTTTTAACTTTATCATCTAGCTTGAGAAGTAATCAGGTATGCCTGAAAATTATCTGACTTTTGAGTACACTTTCACTTTCTAGCTGTGAATTAATGGTACTTCACGGGTTCTTTCATACTTGAATGATTCTAATGTCTTTAGAGAATGATAGTATATAATGTATTTTTTAAAGACGATAAAATTGAGATTGACTCCACAAATTTAATCTAATGCTAATCTGATGTCTTATTTTTTAGGCTTTGTGTAAATAGAATCATGCTGCCAATTAGTGTTGAACAACATCAGGATTCAGAGAGAATGTGTATTTGAATGTTTATCTCAAGGACATTGAAGTGATTTTGCTAACCTGCACATGAAATTTAATATAAAATATTTTGCAGACTCTGATGTCTTAAAATACTTTATACACCTATTTCTTGATGTGTTTTTAATATTTTCTAAAATACTGAATTTTGAACTTTCTGTCACATCTGCTTGTCCTATGCCCGTAAGGAATTTAAAATGTTTAGTATTATTTTGTTTATTATATCCAAAATATACTTACAGAAGTTTCTTATGTATATACCCACCATATGTATTTAATAGATGTGTGCACATATGGGAAGAGGTTAAATTCTTATAAACCTTTAGTATTATCCTATGAAAGAAATTTTTATATGTTGATTGCCATTATTTTGATATTTCAATGCACATGGACATAAACTAGTTTTGGAAATTGATTTTGTAGCTGTCTAGGTACCATCAGTCTCTTATACTTAGTTTTTAAATTTTATTGAAATTTTTATTATACTGTGTTTGTTCATTAATAAAATAAAGTGCATTAGACATATTTTGATGTCATACGAATAACACACAACCAAGAATCAATGGCAGCTAAATATACCCTTTTGATTGAGGAGAGAAATCAAAACTCGTTAGTCAGATTAAAAAAGAATTTGAGAAGAAAAACAAAGTAGTGTCATCTTGTATTTAAATTTTAGAAGATAGATTTCTGGGTTAGCTCTGCATGGATCACAACGTGATAATTATGTAGCAGAGTTGTTTTCTAGAAAGAACCAGTGGCCTCACACCTACCCTTGTGTAAAGCTAATAGTGGTTAACTCATAAAGGTGCACAGAATCCTTTGCAGGGCACAGAACTTTAAGAGTGAAGCCATTGTCCTTCGAGTTCTCAGTGCTGGCACATAAAAATAGTGAGTTCTAGGCAAGGGAACTGATGGAAGGACAGATCCCAGTTAAAAGTCTTTTCTCGGGTCTGGAGAGAGGGCTCAACAATGAAGATCATTGCTGCTCTTGCAGAGGACCTGGTTTGTATGATATCTGGTGTCTCACAACCATCTGTAACTCCAGCTTCAGGGGTTACAAGGCCCCCTAATTCATGAGCTAATTTTAATTAACAAATTCTCATTTCTTTAGCGAAAGCCAGGTGATTTGTGTAATGGATGCCCCAGGTAAACTGAAGGGAGTGTGAAATTTGTACGGACCTGGTACATACACATACCAAGTGTTTGGTAGGCAAACACTTGGCCGTAGGAAGTAGTTAGATTTGGATTTTAGCGATTCTTGAGGAATATATTAATGTAAAGATGTTGGAGTTTCATGAGGAGGAGAATGTTCTAGATGAGCTCTGTCTCCCCTTCAAGAGGAACTAGTTTCTTGCCTTCTTGTGAGCTTAGGTAATATAAACAGACACTCTGGTTGTGATAGAAAATGAAAATGAATACTCTCTTTGTTCAAGTAGTATTCAAACTCTCCATGGTTGAGTGTCTTTGATAAAAATATTGCTGCTCTCTCTCTCTCTCTAAGTTAGAATTAAGGCTTAGATAGCCTTTCCTTCTGTATTTTCTAAAACCACTTTAACTTACTTAACTCATTTGTGTGTGTATATGTATATATGTATATATACATATTTATCTTTAAATATATCTTTATATGTATTTATAGAATTAAGAATTAATAATACAATTCATATCATCAATAAAAATTATAGTAAATATATTCAAATCTAAGTTGATTAAAATTCTTAAGCACTTAAATTTGAGAATTTTGGCAAGTATAGTCAGGGACTGTAATAAATGAAGTAAATAGAAATAATGTCAATTAGAACACTGGGAAAACTCCAGCAATTCAGTCATTTAATAGAGTGTTTAATGTCCCAAACCATTATATTGTGGTATATTTCACATCAACATGCTAACTTCATTTGAGTACTTTAAATAATCTTTTCTTTTGCCATTTTTTTAACAATGCTGTGTGTGAAGGGTTTTTGTTTTAACATGTTTATTTTCTATGTTCTGTGGTATTTATACCAATTAATTGGGGTGGTTATTTTTGAATAGCATTTTTTTTCTCAGTTTCCTACAACTTGTGGTCTGAGCATTGTCTAAGGATCATAAATTCCACAATAAAGAAAGCATGCTGTATTTGGACTTCAACAGTATTTTAAAATCAAATTTGGCATTAAGTTTGAAATGTTCTGATTATATAAAGTACCCCCATTTAATCAGTATTAATCACATTTAATCAATTTGTCTGTGACTCAATATTTTAAAATGTTCTATCTTAAAGTAAACTTAAGAAAATATTTCTTTAAGTAATTAGATATGAGTGCCTAAAGTTTAATTTTAAAATATCTCTATTTAAAAGATTTGATCAGGTTGAAAATCTTATAAATTTTCTTATATTTAAGAAAAAATTCTGTAACAATTGTCAGAGTTCATAGGTATGTTTCTATAGTGAGGTTTTGGAGGGATATATGACTCATTTTTAATTTGTGAATTATGATATATGGAAAATATTTTGATGAAGATTAAAGTGTTAAAGAAAAATTAAGGCCTTTATATACTCCCCGAAACAAATGAACAAGCGCTCTTTGTTTAACTGAATCTTTCATACTACACAAAATGTACGTTTGATATTTCTCTGTCAGAGAATGACTACCATCTGGAATGTAAGCCAAGATGTGCAGATAGCTCAACACTAGCAACTGAGAGAGTTTTTCTATAAGTGAATTGAAAGACAAGAATATATGTATATGCATGCCGAGGCAGAGTTTTACCAAGCTGAGCTGCCTCACTAATTTGCACGAGGCTGGAAGGGCTTGCATCCTTACTGATGTGTTCTGTAGAGACTAATGAAAGGGGGCTTTGTCATTGACATTAGTTCATAATCAGTGTTCTGGGCACTGGAGACAATTCTCATAACTTTAAAATTTTAAATTTTCTGAGTTTCAATTAGTAATCCCTGCAAATATGCAGCTGATGCGAAGTATAACCCTATCTAGATTTATTACATTTAGTGGGACTCTTGATCCCTTTCATTTTAGCGATTTGTTTCTAATGACCAGTTTGAGCAGGAAAACATTAAACTCATTCAAACTGCACCTTGATTTCAAGTGGCAATGAGAGAGCCTACATGACAGAGACATTCCTGCCTGTTGGAGTCACTGTTAGATGGTTTAATGGATAGAATAGGAGGCCTCATTCATTAATTATCAGAATAAATGCTACACTGAAGCAGCCCACCTCACTGAACCCAATCTAGCCGCTGAATATTCACTGTTAGGTAACGGCAGTATTGAATATGACCATTAGTCAAGCCTCTTTTCAGGCCTTTTCCAATGAGCTAAGAAAATGGAGATTTTGACTTTATTTAAAAACATTCCTTGCATGTGAGACAAAGAATTTCGGGTAGCTTGAACCTAAGCTCCGAATCTTTAGCTGAAGATGGACGTTGACACACACGTGATGAGTAATTTCAAATCTCTGTGAAGTCTTAAAGTGTACCCTTTTATGTCCCAGAAGTGTTGGATCTGTGACTTATGGGCTGTCCAATTTAGAGCTAGAGTGATGCTCTGGACTGAATTGTAGCTGCGAAAGTAGTCCCAGTGGTCTCTGGATGAAAGAGCCAATCAAACGGCTGGACCCTAATAGCCTTCTAAGAGAAAACTCAAAGAGCCTCATCAGCAAGGCCTTTTACATTATCCTTGGATGAACGTTACCCTGGGGGCTAACTGGCAGCATCGTCTTTACCTTCTCCATTCCAAGGCTTTCTTTGACACAATTCCCCAACTCCCTGAATGTACTCTGCATGTGGAGGGAGGCCTGGACAAGTCTTTTCACAGTTCATATAGCAAAATACAAGAACAGTCGCATTAACTGGTTATAACAAAAGCACTGGTGATTTGGTGAGCTTTCCGCCATTGATCTTAAAAGCCATGTGAAAAAAAAATACACTCTTTACTTTTAATTCTTAGCATATCAATTCAAACCTTCCAAGCAGAAAATTCCATCAAGTGAGATCCATCAGCAGTTAAGTTCAAAGTCGGAGAGCAAATGGAAATCGTTGTAGCATTTCTCATTTCCCCATGGACATGACCACTCCAAATGTGCCCCATGATTTACTGTCCCTTGGTGGGAACTGATGACACTCACTGTAAGGAAATCAGTAGAACACTTAGGGAAGATGAGTATGGGAGGGCTGTTTTAAATTTTGGGGGCTCCACTCTGGTGTTCGGTTTTTAATTTTCTGTGTTTCTTTTTTTGAGATTAGTTTTAAACTGATGGTTTCATGTCATCTAAACTTAAGCATTTTGGAAGGAGATTAATAACAGCTTCAGAAAAATTTAAGATTTAGTGTCAGGAATGTCAAGTATTATAAGACAGGGAACAGTTACATTTGTAATTTAAGATAAGTTTATACAACTGAAAAAAATTAGTTATACACAAGAGAAATGACATTTGAGCTATATTCTAAATGTAAAGTGGCTTCCCTGAGATTTAATTTATTTTAGTACTTAGTATTTTCCTTCATAATTAGGAAAAAGATAATTTTATATATAAATATTTAAAATATTAAAATTTTTTGTCATTAATATTTCTAAACTTTTTCATTTGGTGGATTATATGAACTTCTTAATTACTATGTATTATATAGTGCATTTTTTTCTGTGCATGTGCATGTTGTTTGAGATAGCTTAAAACTTTGGAACTCATTTTGTAGCCTAGACTTGCTATGCTGCAATTCTCCTGCCTCCACTTTCCATGTGCTGGAACTTGCACATATACTCTATCACCTGGAATCTCCACATGCACCTTTAATGTTAAAATAATTTATACAAATCAACTTTAGTTAATTTTATAATGACTTTCTATTGTAATCTGCTGGCCTGGTCTGTCACCTGGGTACCCTGTCCCTTTAAGAGACAAGCTCCACCCACTCCCAACCTCTCCCCCCCTTACGCCTAGGAATGTGGATCTCTTGCACCTCCTCTTCAACCTGCTCTTTCTTTCTGTCCCTCTTCTGAAGAGGTAACTACTGCCACTCTCTCCCCTCCCCCCTCTCTCCTTTCTTCTCTCCCTTCTTCCCATCCTTCCTCTCTTCCTCCTTTCCTTTCTCTTCCATAACCTATTAAATAAACTCTATACCCAAACTCTCTCTTCATAGCGTATCTGTCGGTCTTCCCCTTATCAAGACCTCAGGCCACCTGCCAGGGAAACTGCCTCTGCCCCTGCACTGCTGAGGCCTTGGATGACCACCCACTCTTGCCCCTCGTGGGACCAGCCTCCAGTCCCTCTTATCTTTATAAATAATAACATTTCCAAATATTAAAATATGCATTAGGAAAGTGGGGCCTGGCAGAAACAACCATCGATTGGACTATTTGTATTCCTTTGTCACTGACTCCATTCGCTCCTTCTTTTTGTTCTTAGCTGCTATTAGCTTTCCTTCCCGTTCCTTTCTCTTTTCTTTCCTCATCCTCTTCCAATTCCTTCCCTTTTTCTTACTTTTCCTTTGTGTCACATGTTGCTATCATTTGTGCTTCTATTACTTAAGATGGAGGAACTGAGTCTATTCAAAAAGCTGCGTCTATGAAATCAGTGAAAGCATGCAGGAGCGTGCATTATAAATATAAAACTGCACCAAAAGTGAAGAATAATGCTCCCATAAATATACAGAATTAAAATATGAAAAATTAGTTATGTTAATATACTAATACAGTACCTAAAGACTGGTATCAATGAAGTCAACTTTGTTGATTAGTAACTGACAAAACTCTTTTCCCGTCAAACCCTGATTTCTGTCACAATATTAGGTAATTTTCTGTTTCTTCAGTGTTTTCTCTACGCACTATGAAACATGGGTACTCCAAAAAGGAACTGGAAGGGAGTCAAACCAAACATATTAAAATTAAGGATATTTTTAAGACCAAAACTTAAATAAATTAATATTAAACATTGTCACATCTCAAATACAGAAATAGCAATTTTCATTTTGAGACAGTGCCTCACTGTGTATCTCTAGTTGGCCTGGACCTTGCTATGTAGACCTGGCTGGTCTCAAGTTTAGAAGTGTCCACCTACTTCTGCCTCCTATGCTGAGATTATAGGGTGTGCCACCACACCTGACCAAATGAATCTTTTATTTTTAAGTTACACTTCTTCTAACAAGTAATAAGAATGCCACACATTTCTATGATTTCTGAATAGTATAATGATGTGGCAATATTAAGTATACTTTATGGAGTTGTGACCAAATGTTATTAGAAACTCAAATAATATGAGATGTCAAGTAGCTCTTACTGCACTGAGACTGGGCCTGACTATGAAACCAATGACCAGTATCTTTGCTGTCTCACATTGATATCAGCATGTACTGGAAAAGCTTCATTTTGGATTGTGAACATGAAGTGATCCCAGTTCTGTGATATGAGAAAAATCAAAATTTGCCTGAGTAACATGATTTCAGAATAATAGAAGACAGTTCCTCAGGGACTCAAATAGTATGACACTTAACCTTTGTTTTATAGTACCTGATAGGTGAGCAGGGAATGTTTTGTCAAATATGTGACATATCTTAAGATAGCAAGAAAGAGGTTTGATTTCAATTTAAGAACCATGGTGTAAAATGTCATACCCTCAATGAGGTAACAAGATCTTTCCTTTCTTTTACTTTTAAAATTTAAATTTTAATAAAGGTTGTTTGCTATAATCAGAAATAGTGTATAGCCTATAAAGAACATTATTTATATTTAATTTGGGCATTACTTTATTCCAAAGGATAGCAGTGTATTAAATATAGCATTATCTCAATACTTCCATTGATAAAACGCAATGTGTCAATCATTTCTATTATTTTAAATTTCATAGAGAGCTTAAAAGTTACCTATATTTGATTTTGGATATCTGGATGTTTGGGAAGATTTTAATAAACCTGATCTTTTCAATATATCAACATTAAATTCATTCCATCATTTTGTAGTTACAATTTTGTTTACTAGATGCTAAAAATCTTACATTGAGACCTATGAGAGACTGTTAAAAGCCCAAACACATAATGTATTATCCTCTACACTGGCCAAGCATTTCATTCCTATTAACATAAGTGATCTTCCCTGACAGGACTTAGGCTCAGTAAGCAAAATTCAGGTCTCTGGGACTGCAAGTACAGGACATTCAGATGTAACTGAAGTGAAGGACAGTCATGCATAATTTAACCTCAATACATCTGAGAAATGCATTCTTCTGCAATGTGATTGCTGCATGAGCATCATAAAGTGTGCTTATGTAACCCAAGGCAGCAACTACATGGGCATCCATGCTTCACTCAATGTATTAGACTTCCGAATGATATCACTGGGTGTTAAGACAACATTTTGCATTCTTACATGGATTTTTTTATAGCACAATATTTTGTGTGTGTGTGTGCGTGTGTGCTGTGTGTGTGTGTGTGTGTGTGTGTGTGTGTGTGTTCATATACATGTGACTTCACAGCAGTAACAAGTAGGTAAGGATTCAGTCCAGGAAAAATAAGATCATACGGGGTCTGAAAACATCAAGTTCTGTATTTTAAACAATAAACTTCTAATGCTTCATTCACTGTTGAATATCTTCATAATATCTTCAGACTGAACTTATATCTATTCTGTAGGTGAGAAAAAGGAGTTTTGATGATGTATGTAAGAATAAACTGATAAGAGGAAGATCAGAAATTTTACTACTAAAATATCGACTTGCTCAATTTTATTTCATGATAACTCTTTAAATTTTTTTACATTTTTTTATTTATTTGTGTGGGGGTGTATGTGTTTGCTATTTGCCACGGTGCATATGGGGAGGCCAGAGGACAACTTCAAGAGTGACCTCTCTAGGGTCAACATGTGTGATTGAGGGACTGAGCTCATGTCTCAAGCTTTAGGTTTGGTAGCAAGTGCCTGTACCCTGGAGACATATCTCTGGCACCAGGCTGTGTAGTAATTTGGTTTCCCAGTAAAATTCAAGTCCTTATAAGAAATGGGTAGGTTAACATCATTCAAAATGCTGCCGAAATTATCTAATGTCTGAGTAAAACCTTAAAGACAATTTGAAAGCATAAAAAGAAATTCTAAGATTCCAGGACATAAAGTAAATAAAATAAAATAATTAAAGAAATAGGATCTTGATAAAATTTGGTTCCAAAATAAGCAAATGCATGGGGAAAAATAACTGAAAAGTTCAGTGTAGTAAACTTTTATCAAATAAACAGTTCTCCATCTCCACAAACACCCAAGTGTACAGGAAGGACAAAGAGCAACAAGATACCAGATTGTCTATAATCAGAGACCTTAAAAGAGAATGTCAAACTACAAAGAATGCAATTTAATCTGGAGCTCCAGGGAGAAAAAAAAAAAACCCACTGAAAAAGACTAGCTAAAACCCAAATGAGAAATGGGGCGCAGCCATGAGTCAGCACACACACACACACACACACACACACACACACGTGCTTGCCTGTACAAACAGGTATGCACTATAAAACAAACAAAACAATAGAAATTACAGCTGCTAAAAGTACCTCATCGTATAGCTTCAATTGTTTACTCTTTTATTTAGAAATGATTATTTTCGATGTGTTTGCATGTGCTGAAGTTTACCTTTATCAACATAAGAAACAAGCAATGTAAACAATGAAAAAATTGAAAACTTTTCCTAAACATTTAGGAAACTTGTTTAAGATTTAGCCATTGGCATGCAAATTGCATACTAGCGATCCTCAATGAGCTAATTAATTAGCAAGTTTTCATTTGTTTAGCTAAAGACAGGTGATTTGTATAATGGAATGCCCATACCCTGGTAAACTGAAGGCAGGGGGAATTTTTGTAAATGAATATTTTCCTTGAATCAGACAGAGCTTAATCATGGGATGTTTGTGATACATTGTTGTGAAGGTCATGTATTTTGCTTTCTTTTCCTTCCTAAAATGCTAAATATTTTATTCTAGTCTTAAATTTTAGCAATTGAAAATCACACCTATCTGCCTCTATTTCAAATTTGTCTTCAAACTCTTGTCTCAAAGATTTATTTAAAAAGTTACCACTAAATAACCTACAGTTAAATCAATTGCATAAAATTATTATCAGAATGTTAAAAGTTTAACCAGAAGTTCACTAATAGTTTCATGGCAAGTATGTGTCCTTTTAAAATTACCTAAAAATCTTGAATTTGATATCTTTGGGAATTTCCATCACTCGGCTTGGGAATTTACCCTGTGGAAGGGGAGGACAGAACAGAACCTTAATAAGTAAATAAAAGGTTGCTTTCAGTTTGCTGCTCCTTAACTCACATTTATCTCTTTGGCATGACGAAGGGAAACTCAACGGTGATTGTGAAAACAAACACAATTAGTACAAATGCAGCATATGTTAACTCTACAGCAGGGGAATGACAATGAGATGCAGATGACACCAACACCTGTTCCTAGGGAGAATGTGTGACATGCAACCCCAGTGCAGTAAGAAACTTTCAGCCCCCAAGTGTGCATCTCACCAATTGTAATGGTTTTTGCCTCTGCATTCTCTTATTCATTTATCACTTCACAATCGACATTGAGCTGTGCTTAACCAGATGTGGTGGCTAAGCAGAGTAGTCATGTGAGATATAGTAATGACCCTAAGTTCTAGGTGACTGGCTGTGCGTTTTCATATAAGAACAATACCCTCAAAACGCTGTTGTCATCTTATTGATCCAGATGTTTATTTGATCCGTAGTTTATTCTTCACTTGGACATTCCTAAGTATCTTTTGATAACTCTACTATGGAATATATGAAATAAGGGAGGAGTATACACCGAGGCTACTTATTTGTTTCCTGGCCACCCAGACCTGAAATAATCACACAAAAACTATTTTAATTACAACACTGTTTGGCCAATGTCTCAAGCGTATTCCTAGCTACCTCCTACATCTTAGATTAACCCATTTCTATTATTCTGTGTATTGCCATGAGGCTGTGGCCTACCTGGAAAGGTAGCAGCATCTGTCTCCTTCAGCAGCTAGATGGCATCTCTTTGACGCCGCCTACTTTCTCTCTATATCTCAGATTTTGCACCTGACTTTACTTTACTAAGCCATTGGGTAAAACAGCTTCTTTAATAACCAATGGTAACAAAACACATTTGTAGCATACAGTGGGGAACCCCACATCAGAGAGGGACTTAACTACTCAAAGTATGGAGAAGATTTTTTTTTTTTATTGTAGATGTCAGGAAAAAAATAGGCAGAGGGAAGAGTCCAGGTTGAACATGGTTCAACTGACTGAACCAGACCATGAAAAGAGAGAGGGATAGTTAAAGCCAGAGAGGAGCCAAAAGAGGCTGCCTGGGCCGAGACCAAGAGTCAAAATTGATGAGTTCTATAGGAATCAGGCTGGAGAAAAGGAAGTGAAGTGCATCTCCAGGAGCAAGAGGTTTAGGGGAGGGGCCTGGGTGAGAAGTGCTGGGAGAAGCCACAGGCACTGAGTGAAGCTGGGAGAGCTGGCCAGCATTGGATTTGATAGGTTAAATGGGAAACTCACCTGTTTGTCCAGGGTTTCTGAGAACTAACCCTTACCACTGAGAGTTCTTGAGCACATCGGACAGTGATCTCCATATATAACACACAGAATGCTCACACTGAGGCCAACTGTTGTATAAAATGACAAGTGTTAAGTGGAAATGTTAGATATCCTCTTCTACCTTCCAACCAAGGAATGTACGTCAACATATCAGAAGGTTCATCAATATTTACTGAGTTTTGTCATATTACCAACAACATCCCACTCAATGTATGTTACTCCTATATTTGTTGGTTGCCAAATTTATTCCTGGTTTGCCTCTCTTTGCTTTAATGCATAATTGATAAAGCTCTTCTCTATCACCAATATAATTTGTTCCTATAGGTCATCCTCACCTGGAGGGACCTCAATGTAAAGTGTGTCTTCCTATTTTAAAACTTTCAATGAATCTTCTAGCACCTAAACATCAACTGTATCACCATTTTTTTTCAGTCTTCTAGTTTTGTGAAGAACATCACAAGTTCAGGTCTTACTCCACTTCATAATCATGCTTTATTTGGAGAGTTCTCAAGAGTTCAAATTCACTGCTCTTACGTCCTCAGAAATGTCTTTTTACTAAAATTAATAAAGGAGATGCCAAAAATTTAGAACTTCAGTTTCTTTCTCCTGAAAATCTATAACTACCAGTATTTTAAAGTATGTTTCTTAAAGATTTTGTTTATTATTCATTGTAACCGTCTTAGTAGACTCTAAATGTAAGGAAATATTTGTTGTTTCTTCCAAAGGGGAATGTAGATAGTGTGTGATGAATAGACAGTGTGTGAGGTAGAAAATGCAGATCTTAAGTGCTGTGTTGCTAAGTATTAGCTGTTGACTTTGGAAATTTTCTAAAATTATCCATACCAGTTGCTGCTGTGGGATAATGCTCTTGTACCCTGTAAAGATTTGTCACTCATATTGGTTTAATAAAACACTGATTGACCAGTAGTAAGGCAGGAAGTATTAACAGGGTGAACAGACTCAGACTGTGAGAATTATGGGAAGAGAAGAGACAGAGTCAGTCAATAGTCAGACAGAGAGGAAGCAAGATGAGAAAGCTGCATTGATAAAAGGTACCAAGCCATGTGACTAAACATGGATAAAAATTATGGGTTAATTTGAATTGTAAGAGCCAGTTAATAAGCTTGAAATAATGACCAAACAGTTCATAATCAATATAAGCCTCTGTGTGTTTCGTTGGGTGTGAATGGCTATGGGACTGGACAGGAAAGAAACTTTTCTACAAGCTGTCTCATGTATAAAGAGACAAGTAATTTTTAAAACTTTTAGATGATAAATCTGTCATGAGAAAACTGAATTATAATATTTAAAGTACTTGAAAGTTTAGCAAACAATAAATGCCTTATGTCTTAAAGTTAATGGTACTAATTAGGTATTGTTAATTATCATCATTTCTATAATCTTAGAAACTTGCCTTTTGCTTGATTCAGCCCAGCTTTCAACCAATATCGTGTTGGTGAATGAATAAAATAAGTTAACGGTTGCTGTAATTGGCCCAATTGATATAGCTACATTTTTATATTTATCCCCTTTGATTGCCTCATTATTAGGACTTCAGTTTTTTGGAAATTATCTTTATTTTTCCAAGAGAATTTCATTCAAATTCAGTCATATAAATTAGTAGGACTCTTCCAGCTTTGTAGAATATGGGAAGCCTGAGTAGAGTAGAAATGAAGGTCCAGTCCAATGGCTTCATGGCCAACTTCTTTGCTGATAAAGTTCAAAATATTTCTTCACATAGCCCTTGAAGTAACCCTTTAGCATTATAAACTTGTGTATGTTCTTCTGCTTTTCAGAAGTTTTCAGTAGCTTCTTTTTACACTAAAAAAAATTCTGGACTCCTGAGAGTCTGGCCAAAATGAGCCACTCTGTCTCTAAATTCGTAAGAAACCTTGTTTTTTTTGTTTTTTTTTTTTGAGGTTGGATATTTATTTAGTGATTTATTAAAGGGAAAGGGAGAGAGTATTAGGGAAGAAGGGGGAAGAGCAAAAAGAAACAGAGACAGAGGGGGAAGGGTAGAAGTGAGGAGAGATGAAAAAGAGTAGAAACCTTAATCTTTACAGAGATTCAGATCATCCTGTGCTTAAAATGTGCTGCCTCTCTCCACAATGCCTTTCATATGGATTCTGACTTGACACATCTTTCATGGTTGAATTGTGCTCTTCTCAGATATCTTCCTTGCTCTGTCCTTCCCTCCCACCAATCATTAGATTCTGCTCTATTTTCTTCCTATCACTACTATAGATTATCAGTATAGCTGTTGACATGCTTATGAATTTCTGTCTTTTCCATTACAGTGCAAGTATCATCATGATAGAAACTTTGTCTGATTCATCATTTTATTCCAACTCAATATTTTAGTCCAGTATTATTAACTATTTGCTATAACATACAAAGATGCTAAGTGCAGGAGCCATTCACAAAGAGTCTTACATGCCTTATTGTAGAAACTGGATTGAAAGGCAGCAGAAGCAGTCAAGAGATTTAGAAGTTTACCCTGTACATTTGAAGAGGCTTTTACAGAGCAAGAAAAGTTTGAGTGTATCACAAATTCCAATTGGTCTTAATAATAAAATCCTGGAGTCTGATATTGGGGTAAATGTTGGAAGTCTAGAGAAGTAAAGAGCCAGCCACTGGAGAGATCCTTTGCCTCTACCAAATCTGCAGACTAAAGTGGGCAAGATGTTGAGTGTTTTCTAAATTGTCTTAATAATAAAAACCCAGAGTCAGCTATTAGGGAATGAAAGCTGAAAGATCGGAGAAGCCAGCCACTAGTTCTTACCTCTACAAAATCCTCAGATCCAAGGTGCAAGATCCTGTCTCCACAAATCCTCAGCCTGAATGTTGTCTCTAGGAAACCTCAGACTGAACCATGAGCTCCTGTCTCCCTCCACCTTACAGTCCTCTCTCTGCCTCCCTAGTGCTGGGATTAAAGGCGTGAGCCATTACTACCACTTAGCTCTGTTTCTCTTTTAGACTGATCCAGTCTCACATCGCCCAGGGTGGCCTTGAACTCACAGAGATCCTTCTGCTTCTATCTCCAGAATGCTGGGATTAAAGGTCTGTGCAACCTCTGTCTGGCTTCTATGGTTGACTAATGTGGCTATCTCTGTACTGTGATCTTCAGGAAAGCTTTATTTGTTACAGCACAAATGAAGTATCACTTCATTTGAGTTTATCCTAGAAGAACCAATGTAATTGGAGGAAGGCAAAAGTACAGTCTTCTGAGACATCCTGGAATTACTGCTGTCCAGATATTCCACGGGTTATGAGATGATTTAAAATGCCAGAGCAGATGGGTCACTAACTGATGACCCATTTTTTTCCTATAATCTGGTGGTGGTGAGAATACTATCGTGGTTCGAAAGAATCGTGGGATGTAAATTCTTGGCAACAAGATATGAATTATATCCTAGAAAGTAGGTGTACTTGAAGTTCTACTACTGAAGATAAATATTAATAACAATCAGAACAAAAATCACCTTTGATATAATAAATACTCCTGATCATGTAATTCTCTCTGAAAAAATACTTCATATTAATTTATAATTATAATAATAATACTTCTTGAGGTCACAGATTAGAGTCTACCCTGAAGACTTTGTAACATAGGTTCAGAGAAAAGTATTCCTAAACTGTGACTCATATCCATTTAAATTTACCAATTTTCAAGTTATATTTTAAAATATTTTCCTTAACTATTGAATTTTTAGTAAAAGTGAATTTGCTTTATGGATGAATTTGGATTCATCAAATACTAGATATCATCTTCCAGTAAGTCTTATGAACATCCTATTTATAAGAGAGTTTAAAGGGTACTATTATTAATTTGGGAATATCCTCCAAACCATTTTGTTGTTGTAAAAGACTCTGTGGAGATAATACAATTTCTCTGATAGCAGATATTGGCCTCAGAAGATAGTCAGGGACCACCCACGCTGTGCAAACAAATACTGTTAAAGGAGCATCAGTGTTTATTTTTGTAATTGTAAGCATTTTATCGAAAGACACATGGAATATAACAACAGACCCAATATAGAACATTGCTCCTTTTAATTTTGGGGAAGAAAATAAGGTCATGTACATTTCAATTCAAGAGCAAAGTGATTTGGTGATGTCTTTATTATGTGTTATGGAATTATTAGCAATCTCTGCCTGTCCTCTAAAAAGCTGGGCCCAATATAAATTTGCGTTGTCTACAGGTTTTGTGCTATTGCTGAGCTAAAAGTCCCACTCAAAAATACAGAGTGGACAAGAGGTTCCAAAAGATATTCTAAGCAGAAAACAAG
Source organism: Bramus lutescens (assembly GCA_001685075.1). Taxonomy (NCBI): domain Eukaryota; kingdom Metazoa; phylum Chordata; class Mammalia; order Rodentia; family Cricetidae; genus Bramus; species Bramus lutescens. Next base: position 460,094 of record LOEQ01000608.1, on the reverse strand, counting down.
CCCAATAACAAATTATTTGAAAGTACTCTTTTACTAGCATTTGAATTGAACATATTTTTTTTAAAGAAACTAACTGTTTTCCTGGATCATTTTGTTGGATCAGTTTATAATTTGTTTCTTCACTTTGGTGTTTTCTTCTCTAAATGTGTACACCAAAGGTTTCTACTTCAGTTCTATACTTCTGAGTTTCTTTCTATATTAATACAGCAGCTGTAGACAAAAATCAGCATTGTATGATTAGTGCTCTTTTGAAAATAATTTAATTTTTTGATTGGGAATATTGTTAGACTATGTATATCTGTGGAATAGGAGGGACTAATGATTCAAAACATGGCAGAGCATTGTAAACACTGGTGCAAGGCTCTCAGGAACATTCTGTTGTCCCTTTCTTGTTATTGTTCCCAGGCAATCCATTCTTGATAACTGACATGCTTCCTTTCATTTTCATACAGATGGTGGTTTGGTAGGCTGAGTAAAAATGATATTTTTTTCTGTGTAGTTTTCACCCCTGACCACCTGTATTTTCCATATTTAGATATAATTTATGCTGCTAAATCAAGTACCCATTGGCAAACCTCAGGGTGTTGTCATTTGAATTTCTATGATGTCCTGTCATAGCTGTCACCAGAGACATTTTTTGACTCATCTCTTAGATGATCTAACCACTAGCCCACAGATGGAGCCATGCCAGGACAACATCTGAGCAGCCAGAATTTGCAAGATTCAATGCTTTCTTTCCCTATTATTTAGTGGTTTCCTCCTTCACCACCTCTGGGAAATCCACAGCATCCAAAGGAAGACAGCAGTCCAACATCAACAGGCTGGTACCCCATGGCCTCACACCATGCCTGCCTCTAACCTGCCCCTCAATATCAGGGTCAAGAACAGTAAATAAAAGAAAAACATACCGAGAAGACTAAATACAGTGTTCCAACCTTTTACAAGCAATCTAAGTTTTGAAGCAAACATTGTATTGTCTTACCTTATGGCCCCTCGTTTTTAGTCTTTCTAGATTTGCATAAATAATCTCAAGTGGCAATGTGATATACATCTGTATATTTGAGCATATGTGGCTTATACAAAAATTCATAGAGAAATTCCTCAGTGTTTCTATATATACACATGCCCACAAATACATATAAGTACACATAGAATACACTCTCAAAATATATAAGCATGCCTTCATCTTTGACTTTGTTAGTCAAATAATAACTCTATTTAGCTTCTTCCCTTGAATACCATGTTGGGTCCAATATGACAGAATTGCAAAGTAGACACTTAGTCTAGTCTAATTTTTAAGGGAAGAGCAATCCTTCAATTTATTCCATTGACTTGAATGTTTACCAATAGCTCTGACTGATGCAGGCTGTGCTATGTATTGTGTATCACACTAGGTATAGAAAACAGAAGTTAAATGGCTAAGAAGATTTAAAAAGTGCAAACTATTTTTGATGGATGAATTTTTAATTTCTAGCATGGGAAAGCTATATAACAGGGAGTCAGGTAGTAATTTCTCTACATAAAGGCATAAAATTTATATGCAATATCTGGGGTCTCCTGCCTAGTAAGAAGAAATCAGAAAACCAAAGGTCATTGAACTTGGCCACTCAACATAATTCACACACAGCTTGAAGTATTTGGAAAAAATATAAGAACAAATGATGTGCTCTTAAATGCTCTGATGGAGACTAAAAGAAAGTAAAGGTACCCTCCTAAACAGTGAGAATAATGCTGGAATATCAATAGCACTATTAGACTTTATAAAAACTAAGATGAATAACCTTTTTTCTTACTGTGAGAGAGCTCACACTTTGAGTTGGGGAAGAGAACAATAACAAACAATAAAACCCCAACCAAAAAGCTGAAAGTCTTGAAAACATTGAAGAAAATACCTTTAAATTTCTTGCAAATGTCATAGGATGCTTTACAGGCATAATTTAGGTAAATACTTTTTTAAAGTATTTGTGTTAAGAGGGGAGGGTATAGGGCATTATCCTATAAAATGTCTTTCTTTCTCTGTAGCTCCAATGTGAGAGGTGTCTCTTGAGTCAACTCTCTCTTTCCTCAAGGCAGAGAGAATAGACATGTCTACCTTTACACCGTTGCCAAGTTCAAACACTTTTCTTGGAATATCATGTTCCTCTCAGCATTTATTTTTGTGTTATTTTATTTAGCCACATCCCCATAAGCACACAGACAAACTTATCTAATAATCATATAAAAGATGCGAACAGTTCTGTATATACCTTCTATCTTCATAGTCATGGTTTCTAAGGTAATTTTACTTATCCAGTTGCTAACAGTAGCATTCTGAAGAACATGTCTTATGATTTCCCAGAGAGCATTGCTAGTGAGATCTGCTTTTAGTTACATTCAAGATAGACATGAGAAATTCTTCTGGGAGAAGTTTTGCTGAGTTAGAAGTCCTGGAGGATGTGCAAACTCCCGTGTGTTCTCTGTTTTCTGCACGTGGTATGACAAAATCATTGAAATAGAGCATTGTGCAAACATCAGGAAAGAGTGGCAGAACCTAATCATGAGGGATTAAGTCCTTTATACTTGCAGGGTATTCATTCAATCATACACAAAAATTTTAGTAAACTTAATGCTATATGACCCCTACATGGCCTTATTTGTTACTAATTCCTACAGTGACATATTGATGAAACAAGAGCTGCTACGAAAGAAAGCAAAGCAAAAGCAAAGCATTTTCTATTGCTGTTGTATGAGTTCGTCTCCTTGGCCTGTTTCCGAATCCACACTTTTCTCTGGCCATGCCTTATGCCAGGCCGTTGTACAGGGTTATCTTTATGGAACTGTTGGCTTGCTTACACGAAACTTGTTGTATTGGAGATAGTACCACAAAAATTCTGGATAAATAATTGCAGTTTTGGAAAATATATCAATTCTATTTCTTGTTTGTTTGGTTTATAGTTGCTATGAACTGGCGAGAATAATATTCACTTGCAATTTAAACAAGACTACCTCTCTTGCAGTGATTGATAACTCTTTTTTGGGACTGTTAGAATCATGGCAGAACTCACAATGGAAATGGGAAGATAAAGTTCATAAAAAACCTTGGCAATTGGAATTAAAGCCTTTCATATTATAACTAAAGGCCTTCCTTCATTACTTTAAAAATAATCAAATTACACGACTTCTAGCTGGATCATTATGTTCCTATAAAGTAGGTTTAAAACTAACTTGATTTATAAAAAAATACAGTGAGTACTGATTTTATCTTTCTATTTTGTATTATAATATGCTTATTCTATTATGATCTATCATAAATGACATTAAAGGCATCCAATTTATGGTGGTTTGACTTTCTGATTGTTCCACTTTAGGTGATGCACATTCAGTAGAAACTACACTTTGAACTTTGATATTTTTCCAGGCTATTTATCCCCTCCCACAATGTTTGGTTGCTACATCTAGCTGCACCTTTCTCTTCCTCAGCTTACTTATTATATTAGAAATATCCACCACAGGATAGTGCACTGTGACTATGCTATGATGTTCAATGGGATATGTTTTTTTAAATATGTTGTCAGTGTATTATTCTTTTAACTTACAATGGTTTTTAGTGCTTTATAATTCACTTGTAGGTTGAGAAGCATTTGTAACAAAAATTAGTAGTTTCAACAAACACTATTGTAAATTTTCTACATATATTAAATGCAATTCATACCCCAGTTAATATCTAATTTTTTATGTAAGAGTTCTGTACTAAGTTATCATTAAAAAAATTTTTGGTAAGTTAAAATATTATGGAAAGAAGATTTTTTGATCAAAGATTGATGCTTTGTACTATTAGTTAGTAAACCACCGAGGTTTGAGGAGATGAATTGGCTCTTAGCTTTTAAGCTGCAATCCTGGTCCGTTTGGAGGAAGTGGATCCACTTGGTGGTTGAGATTTACACTCCAGAGTAGTGTATGTCAGAAGGACCCATTTGTTTAAAAATAACCATTCATAAATGATGGGGCAGTGAGCAAAGCATATTGCAGTCCTTACTGCTTCATGACTGACATCTGTAAAATTAGAGCTACTAAAGGAAACAAATAGCAGGTGGCTTCATGGGATATTTCGACTTAAGGTCTTTGGGCACCAGGCACCTAGGGTGACAGAAAAGCTGGCTATTGTGATGATATTTCAGTGTGAGACAATCTGTAATTTTACTATGTGTAAATGCTAACTTTGCCAAATGTCTATTTTCCCTATTTATAATATTTGTTTTTACATTCATGTTTATAGTGCCTACTGTAAGTTACAGCTGAATGTGTTGACGATACAATGGTGAACAGCATTGCAGTGGAGAACATTTGAACAACTCTTTTCAATTTTTTCCCCAGAAATTAAGTTGTTCACCACATAGAGCTTAAAAAAGTGACATGAGGGAAAGTCATTAATTATAATGTGAGCTCACATTTTGCTAATCTAAGAGAATTTTATCACTTATATTTATTAAATGTATTTGGTTTAAGAATACTACTTACCCCTTAGTGTTTTAATTCTAGGTTTTGGAAATATATATTTGTATGGTATATATAATACTTCTGTTGATCTATATTAAGATAAGTTTTATATTCAAATGGCCATTGAGTAAGTCAGAGAAGAAGCCTGGATTATTAGTCATTGCTGATAGTGTAGTGATAGGGGGAGCACGGGCCTGCTTTTCATCCCTCCCGGCTCCCGCACGGCTAGCTTATACCCCGAAATAACAACACA
>LOEQ01000608.1:429035-440869 GCA_001685075.1 Bramus lutescens | reverse complement strand
GTGAGCTCCCATTAGATCAGCGCCATCGTCTCAGTGGGTGGGCGCACCCCTCGCCGTCCTGACTTCCTTGCTCATGTGCATCTAGTGGCTTGGGGGCTCCTCTTTTTCTTGATCTTTTTACAATTACTGTCAGTTCTAGTCTTTTTACTCCGCATCCTACTCAGAAGTCTCTCTCTAGGACTTCCTAAGAGTGTGGTAGTGGGCAGGGATAACAAAGGAAAAGTGGAGAGAGCTAAAAAGTAATTTCCGGGAAAAGACTAAAGGACCCTATCCTTGGATAATCCCTGCTACCATGTCACCTCGCCAAGTGCCCAAGAAAATGTTTCTGTTGCAGTGTGGTGGCGCCACAAACTTCATTTTCCCTCCACTAGTCATATTTTAGAAACCTTTATTCAATTTGATTCATGTAGAATCATTATTCTAGACTTGATGTTCATAAGCTCAGATCAAAGAGCAAGCTTTATTTACTGTGAACAAAATCTGTTTTGGATACGGCTTGTCTTGGCTTCTTTTCCTGTTTCTGTAATAAAATTCCCTGAAAAAAAAAAAAAAAGGAACTTCAGGGAGGAAGGGTTTATTTGGGGTTGCATTTCAAGGGCATTGTCCAGTCTGGTGGAGGAGTAAAAGCCTGTGAAGGCAGTCACTCTCATGACATCACAATCGGGAACCAAGACGGGGGATGCTGCATCGCATCTCATTTTCTTTGTTTTGTGCAGCCCAGGATACCCAGATAAGGGAGTAGTTTCACCCGCAGTTACTTTGACTCACTCACGTCAGCAAAGCTAATCAAGATAACTCCCCACACCCGCGTGTCCAAGGCCACCATCTCACAGCTGATTTAGTGTCTAGGAAGTTACTAGTTATCACTAGCCAGGGCATATGCTATGCATGCCCTTTGTGTATTACTTTTCTTCTGGGAACACTGGAGTAGGGGAAGCAGTTTTGTTAAGTCACTGATGACACAAACATGTTATTTACTTAGCATGGCTTTGCAAGTTCATTATGAATGTGATTAAGGCAAACATTCTGAAAGAATTACATTTTTAATTTTTTTTTTTTGAGACAGGATTTCTCTGTAGTTTTGGAGCCTGTTCTGGAACTAGCTCTTGTAGACCAGGCTGGCCTTGAACTCACAGAGATCTGTGTGGCTTTGCCTCCTGAGTGCTGGGATTAAAGGCATGCACTACCACTGCCCCACATAATTACAGAATTTTAGTGAATTTATTTTCATTAATATTCCAGGTGGTATTAGCCATAAAATTCCTACTCTGTGACTCCTTTGAAATTAGAAACATTATTCAGAAGAATAATAGCATTCAAAATCTATTTTTGTTCTATTTTCTTTCCTCTCTAAAATGTGAAATAGATTAGTCATTTTTCCAAAGAAAGATATTAAAGCTCCATTAAAGCATAGAATGCTAACTTATTACAAAGTGTATATCTTACGGGACACTTGTTATTTTAAACTGTTCTGCTACTTTTAATGCTTGCTATATAAATGTTAATTTCTGCTGTTTACAATATTTGATTTTTAAATGAATTTTTGTTTCTTTAAGGGCTTATTTATTTATTTATTTTGTGTATGTGTGTTTGTCTGCAGGGATGACACCACACCTCATCTCCATGGGCACTGAGGAAAAGATTTAGTGCTTTTTCTACTTCAAAATCATATTTTATTTTCTCTGAATTCTGTTAAATCAGTCTTTGGTGTTATCTATAGCAACTAATGCCTAATTTGTGTTTTTCATTAAATTAAATATGTCAGCCATAAATAAACAGACCACGCATTTGAGATTTTCTGGGTAGGAGATATATCATTAGTCTCTGATAAACATGCAGAATCGTCATAGTGACCAGTGAATACGGCCCGTAATGACACTGAATGTGTCCACATGAAAGGCAAACAAGTCAGGTAGCCTTCCTCAGGCACTTTGAAATACTTTGGATAATGAGGTTTTCTTCTCCAATGAATCACTTTTCCAGAAGAAACAGTTGAAATCCAGTAAGATCAGTGCAGAATGCCACAAGGTGACCTACGTGGTGGTGTTTTTCCTCAGTCAAAGGCTCATGTTTTCAGACTGCAGTATTTCTCCCAATGCAGGAGTATCGTCTTTGGTGAGGGAGATAAGAATTGCCCTGCGTAGACGACCCCATTCCCCGGCACAGTTGGTCTCATTTTTCCTTGGACCCCTCAGAGGTTTGCTTTGCTTGACCAGCCAACCCAATGCCTAGAATTTGCTGTTAAGAAAGTCAGCTAATATTTCTCAAACATAAACTTTTGGCTGAAATAGATGTAAATTTAAGTTTGTTAAACATTTACATTCTGAACTATGGCCCTTGGGGTACTTTAAACTCTGCAGTTGGACTTCAGGTTTACTTTCTTATGCCCCCAAAGTATACAGTATGAAGCAGATGAAAGCTAATTATGTAAGATAAACTTTCCAAACCCTGTCTCAGATTTCTGCTGGACAATAGAGAACGTTGCACAGTGTCCATATGATGAGACGTACTAGACATACATTGCATTTCTAGAAAAGTTAAACAGTAGTATTGCTGAATAAGAGTGTCGTCCTAATTCTATATGGCGAGAGATGCAAATATGTGGAAATTTGATTAGAGACGAAGGCAAGACATTAAAGAATAATTAAATGACCCAAGGGACAGCATAACATAGAGTATTAGGTAATTATTCCAAGAACTTGTGTGAGGACTGCCTGTGCTGACTAGAATATTTCCCATGGTATACATTTGGGGAGAAACATAAACAGTATACTTTGAGAACCTTTGTCTGAAAGGCAGCACTAAGTCAAATTAAGTCTTGTGGATATAGCTTCAGTCTATTTGTTTTGTGAAAATATTGAACATATATTTGTTCACACAGTTCCATTTTCTTGAAAACTCTCCCAGATTAGTGCCATACTGAAGGAATAGAATATTATATATTCATTTACATATAATAACAATAAAAGAAGAGATTTAAATTTAGGAAAGTTTTACTTTCCAGAACTGCCTGGTTTTATAGCCGTTTAACCAATAATCAAATGTTTTCCTGCAACATATGCTAAAATTAGTTGCCATTCGACTGAGTGATGTTTATTGCAAAGTCATAAATAATCTATTCAGTAGTAAAACTGAAATTCTCTTGCGTTGGAAGAACAATCTTAAATTGCATAAAGCTCTAGTTAAATAAGAATCCACGCTGCGTTTTTATCTTCCTGTTTGCAGAGTATGGAGTGACTTGCTTTCTCTTTCCCTTGCTTTCCTGGTGAGGATTTCACCCCTATCTCAATCTCCTTAGTTCAGATGTGTGCCACTAGGGGCGCTATCCTCAAGTCTGGCAGAATTTGATTTGTAACGTCAGTGTTTCTACTCTATGCTATCTCTCAGAGGGCGGGGTCTGGAAGCAGCTCTATTTAAGTTGTTCCTCCTGGCACTCTATAGCAGTCTGTTCATTAGCAGCCTTCCCTCCTAATCAAAATCCCCTCAGAATGTCTTCCACAAAGGACCATCTTTCAGCATCAATCAAACTCTCATGTGGGAGTCATCCCTTTGACTGAGGATTAACCTTTCAGTCCATAATCGTTGAGATCCATGGGTGTGAAACTGAGGGATACAGACAGTCAACTTCATCAAATGAAGCTTATGAAGATACTCAGCTCATGATTTTCTTTTGAAGATGAAATGGATTATTATAATGCAATTTACTTAGAATCAAACTTGGCATATAGAACCACAAGATAATTATAAATTATTTTGATTTTATGTAAAAGCTGAGTTGTATCATTCTTCATTGTTAATGAAATCTAAAAATATATAATGAGTCATAAGAATTTGATATGTATTGAATCATTGCATTGAACATTGATTCACGGCATCAGCAGAAACCTGTGAAAGATGGCTGTGTCTGGGAAGATATTTTAGTCAATAGTCACTGTTTGCAGTGGGTTAATTGTTTAAATAAAGCAACTGATAACTGTGATAAATTCAAATCATTGTTCCTATTTTAAAATCAAGACAGGTTGTTAACAGAAATTAAAAAAGAGGACCTTGCTCTTTTTCTGTTTAAAAGATGATAATATGCAACACTGTTTTATAGAATATTTTGTTATGAAGTTTAAATTTGTTAGGCAAAAGGAAATATCCCAAAAAGTGACATTCATTTTCCCTTGGACCCCTTTTTCTTATTGTGGATTTTAGCGATCATCAAAAGAGAATGTTCAGTACTAATACTTTAAATAGTATGATGTGGAAGTTGCATTTGTCTTGAGAAATGATTGCTTTACATACATTCCTGCCTGGCAACCAATTTGAAGATGAAGTGCCCATGCCCATAAAAATGCAGAGTAAGGAAATATCACAGAACAAATAATGAGAAAGAGAGAAATGAAGAGAGGGGAGGAAGACAGAAAAGAGAGGAAGAGAGAAAAGAGAGGAAGGGCTTGTGGTGGGGGAGAAAGGGAGAGAGACATATATTTGATTGTAAATAAAGGACATCCACATTTCCATTTTAATACATGTCCTCTTTATTGTCTAGAATCGTCTAGAAATTAGATTAATCTATACTCAAATGTTCTTGAAAATTTAGCTTCTGCATCTTTTTACAATTTACTTGAATGAATTTAATCAAATTATCAGACCAAATTTCTGCTTAAGACATGCCAAAATCAGCTACCCTGAGGATAGTTAAATTTTGACTGAAACCCACAAGCCTCAGGATGTTTCATATACAAACTTAGAGATATTTCTAGATGAGTGGGAAATGTGGTGTTTTGATGGGTTGGGAGAACCCAGGGGGGGAAAGCAAGAGAGTACTGGAGTCCCGGAAAAGATTGAAAGACTTCCTCTGAGAGATCATTTTCCAAGACACAACACATTTTGCACCTTCTCTGTGGTCCCTGACAGCAGGGCATATTTCTGCTATTGAATCACTGTGATATTTGTGACTCTGGAGATGCCACACATTCTCCAGGAGGACAATTAAAGGTTACCTCTTTCTCTTTATGTTGCTGTTCAGCTCTGAATAATTCTAGTTTACCTTGTAAGCAAAACTTCATTATATTTTAGACCATTGTTCCAAAGGCTAATGCAAATAGAAAATTTCAAGCAAACAATATTTTTTAAACTTGAAATCCTGTTGGTCTATCAAACTTTGTGCTTAACACAGGCTTTGGATATTCTAGAGTAGACCTATCAGAACTGGAATGGTTCTTTTTTCCCACAGATTTCAAATATGAAATTTCATAGGATTGTATTAAGAGATAAAAAGTGCTATGGTATGAGGTCTTGTAGTGTAAGGGGAGCAGGCCTGCTTTTCGTCCGGCCCAGCTCCTGCATGTCTAGCTTACATATCCTGAAATAACAACACACAAATTGTATTCATTTAAGCATTGCCTGGCCCATTATATCTAGCCTCTTTTTGGCTAACTCTCGTATCTTGATTAAACCATTTCTAATAATTTGTGTATCATCATTAAATGGTGGCTTACCGGGAAGATTCTAACCTATGCCCATCTTGGGGCGGAGCTTCATGCGTCTGTCTGACTCAGCTTTTATTTCTCCCAGCATTCTGTTCTGTCTATTCCATCCTCCTAAGGGCTGGCCTATCAAAAGGCCAATGTCACGTCTATCTCGACCGGCAAGAAAGTCACAACACTCGGGCTCTTCTATAAGCAGTATATTCAGGAACCTTGAACAATCTTCTTCTCTTCTCCATCCGGGAAGGGTGCTTGCAGACTATATACTCTGCTGGCTATCAATCGCAATAAGCCACGTGGCAATCTCTAATAAGCCCACATACACGAAAGCAAGCCTGCTGATCAGCCTTAGACAAATAAGGACTTGTTTATCACAGAGAGCACTCGCCGTTGGGCTAGCGGAAGGCGGAAACTGGCGCCATCTTTAAGGCGCGGAACTACGCAGCTCTCCACAGGCCAAGGCAGTTTCTTTATTAACCAATAAAAGTAACATATAGACAGATGACCCTCCTATATCAAGGTCTGACCAGATTTTAAAAAAAGGCTAAGTATTTCCATCAAATGAATTTCCCAGAAAACAAAATATCTTTGTTTGCTAATTTTCTCGTGGAGAACTTTTTTCCATTATATTTTTGAACTTCAGGTTTGCTTGTCCCAGGCGTCTCCTTGAAAAGTACTGTGACATCTTGAGGTCTCCTTCAGTTAGTTGAGAGAATGGCTGACTCACCACAGGGGGCATGGAAAGTCTCATTAGATGGAAGATATAAGTTTGTCTTCCTTAATGAAGAGGATAGCCCTGTGGCCATTTGGAAAACAGGGGTCTGGAGTATTGTACACTAGGAGCCTGCACTAAGGATCCAGAGGTGGTGCAAAAGACACACAGTCAAAACAGAAAATGAAGCCAAAGAAAAATCTGAAACAACACGTAAATGTAAAACAATTGAAAAACTAAAATATTTAAGAGGAAAAACTAATAGGTACCATGGAAGGCAAAAAAAAATAGTTGTATTACTTTGGTTCAGATTTCTCTGAAATTACTTTCTTGATCTTAATTCCATAACTCAGAAAATATTTGTTTAAATATAAGGGAAGCATTAGAATTGTCATTTTTTATCTGAAACATTTTATAGCAGACATTTTAATAAGCTTTCAAGTTTAGTACTTTTAGAAGTATTACAAAGTTTGTATAAGATGGAGTTATTTTACAATTTTTATTTACTTGTTTGTTTGTTTATTAAATACCAATCCCTGTTCCCCCTCTCTCCTCTCTTCTGGCTCCTCCCCCTTCCCATCACCCTACTTCATTTGTTCCTCAGAGAGGTTAAGGATTCCCCTAGAAGTCAACTAAGTTGTCCCATCACCTCATTGAGACAGGACCAACTCCCCACCCCACTCACGGGACCTGGGCAAGGTCTTTCTCCATAGAAAATGGACTCCACAAAGTCAGTTCATGCATCAGAGTTAGATCTTGGTCCCACTGCCAGTGGCCCCACATACTGCCCAAGCTACACCATTGTCACTGTATTCAGGAGACCTAGTTCAGTCCTATGCAGATTCCCCAGTTGTCAGTTCTTTAGTTCTAGTCATCTGATCCTGTGGGTTTCCTCATCATGGTCTTGACCCCTTTGTTCACATTATTGCTCTTTCCTCTCTTTGCCCCGAGCTCTGCCCAGTGGTTAGTTGTAGATCTTGGATCTGCTTCCCTCTGTTTCCGGAAGAGTGTTCTAGCTTCTCTGGGGTTGTGGATTATAGTCAGGCTATCCCTGTTTTATGCCTGGTATCCACTTTTAAGTGAGTACATACTATGTTTATCTTTCTGGGTCTGGGTTACCACACTCAGGTTGTTTTTTCTAATTCCGTCCATTTGTCTGCAACTTTCAAGATGTCATTGCTTTTTACTGCCAAATAGTGCTCCATTGTATAAATTTATCACATTTTCTTTATTCATTCTTTGATTGAGGGACAGTTAGGTTGTTTCCAGGTTCTGGAGTTATTTTCTTAGATCTTAGTTTTCATTTTTTTATTTTTCATATTTTCTTTTTTGGTATTATAATTTAATAACAAGATTTTTCCTTCCCTTTGCACCCTCCAAATCCTCCCATATAACCTTCACTGCTCTCCTTCAAATCCATGGCCGCTTTTTCCATTAATTGTTGTTATATGAGGATATGTGTATATAGACACATACATATTCCGATGTTGAGTCCCTATAATGTTACTTGTGTGTATATTTTCATGGCTGACCATTTGACACTGGACAGCTAACTGCTGTTCTCTTCCCTGGGGAAGATCACCTCTCTACTCCCAGCTGTCCTCATATGTCTATGGTTCCCTGTGTAGGGTTGAGGTCTGGCAGACTTTCCTCCTGGCATGTTCATTGGTGTCCTCCTGGTTGATCTCACATTTTGGTGGTCATGTTGGTGAGACTTACAGGTACAGCTTCTAACGTTGCTAGGAAACATAATCTCCCAGAGAATGCTGATCCTATGGATCTTACAACCTTTCTGCCCATATTTCTGTTCTCCTGAGCCTTGAATGAGGGAGTGTTTTGTACATGTGTTCATTGGCACTGGGCTCCACATCTATGTAATTTGATTGGATGTATTTTCCTCCAGTGGTTTCAAGACAGAGTATTCCTATGATTTGAACAAAATACATTGATCACAATTAATGAAACATGAATAATAAATTATTATACTCTCTGCTTTTTGACCCCTCAACTTTTTTTGATGATCTTGTTCTGAGATGTCATATAAGATATTGCATTTCAATCAGTAGTTGTGTCTCTAAGCTATACTTGGTACTAAAGGTTTCTCAGATTTTGCCTATGTCTTAGAACCTTGATCTGTCTGTGGTTTACTGATAAATTTGCCCATGAAATAAATTCTAGTTAGAATTTATCTGACATGTTTCACATGTCTAGATTGGAGTTTTGTACTTGGGCAAGAAACCCCTCTTTAAAATTACTGCATTTCTTTCTCCTACGTTTATTAATCTTTGGAAGGAAACCAGGCGAGAAAGAGGGAAGTTATGCTCCATGCCCTAGAACAGAAGGCGTACATATGGAGCTTTGAATTCTTTGTGTAAGATATTTGCCTACTCTCTGTGCATGTGGCTAATCATTTACTTAGTCAAGATAGACTGTTGAATATTTTTTTAAAAATCCACTAATATTTTACCTGTATGTTCAACTTGTTCCAGCTTTCACGTCTGGATACCCTTACACATCAACTACATCTCTACGAAATTCTCTGGAATGTACTGCTATGCTTTATTGTACTGCTCTTTATTCTTTGTTGCAATAAGATATTTCAGGCCTATCCTGCAGGTTACTGTCTGTCAAGTTCTTGAACCAATCATGATTCCCTAAGGATTCCCATCTCCTTTTGTAGGAGGGACATGCTAAAAAATGAGATCTGAATGTAGAAATGCTCATTGCTGCCAAGATGTCTTTGGTTCCAGATTTACTAAGCCAGAATAGTAAAGTCACATAATTGTCTGGATCTTTCTTAAAATTAATATCATTGTTTCATGGTTTATATATGCATATATATGCTGTGTATATGTTTCTCTTTTTAAATCCAAATATTTCATCTCTCTTATTACAGAAAATAACATTTTTTAGAATTGGAAATTGAGAGAATTAATGACGAATAGAGAGGCAGCTGGCTTTTGTGTATCGATCATATATTCAGAAAGTATGCTGTACTTTCTTCTTAGTATTTTCTATAAAGATAATAAGTAAAACATGAATAAATAGGATTTTATGTACCTTTTAAATATTTATGTTGTAGACACTTTTCTTTTCTTATTGCACTAGCTATATTGATGTGGGAATGGCATCTTTCACCCTTGAAGTGATTTTAGCTATAGATTTTTACAGATGTTCATCATAATTTAAATAGGTATTTATTCTTCTGCTCCTTGTTTATTCAGTTTCTTTATGACTGAGCAATGGGGTTTCAAATGCTTTATCTTCAGTATCAGTTGCTATTCATAAGATTTTCTTCTTTCCATGTGCTAGTTTCAAATGTTGAATACACATTTTTACACTGAAAATACTACTTGTTATTTCTTTATATTTTTGTCATAAATGGATGAGTTCTACTTGTAAATGTTTATTGAAGATTTTTCTTCTATCTTCTTAAAATGCACTAGGATATAATTTTCTTCACCTCTAGTCTTTTTCTTAGTTTTTGCATTGAAGTACTTCTTGTTGCAATGAATAAGTGATCAACTTCCCTCTTCTTTGACTTTTCTTCAGAAAGATGTTCATAAGATGTGTATGATAGGGCTGGAGAGATGGCTCAGTGGTTAAGAGCATTGCCTGCTCTTCCAAAGGTCCTGAGTTCAGTTCCTGGCAACCACATGGCTCACAACCATCTGTAATGAGGTCTGGTGCCCTCTTTTGGTCTGCAGATGTACACACAGACAGAATATTGTATACATAATAAATAAATAAATAAAAATAAAAAGGATGTGTATGATATTTTCCTGTCTGTGAAACCTTTACTTATAGCTGAAGATTTTATTAAAGAATATTAATAATTCACCTAAACTCTACATACTTGATTGAAGGTATTACCTGTTACTCCTACCACTATTAAATTGCTTTTAATTCTTTTGAAAGCATACAATGTTGAATGACTTCTAACTGATCTTAATAATAAAAGCCCAGAGACAGAAATTAGGGGTTGAAAAGTGAAAGATCAGAGAAGCAGAGCAGCCAGCCACTAGTTACCTTTTCAAAATTCTCAGACTGAATGGCACATCCTATCTCTCCACAAGTCTCGGAGTGAATGCTGTCTCTAGGAAACCTCAGACTGAATCCCGAGCTCCCATCTCCTCCCACCTTATATTCCTCTCTCTGTCTAGCCATATCACTTCCAGTCTCCGCCTCCCTAGTGCTGGTATTAAAGATGTGAGCCACCCAACGGTTTGGCTCTGTTTCTCTTTTAGACTGCATATTATGCTTTAATTAGCAAATAATTTTTTTAGAAAATAATTGACACATTGATTTCATATAATCATTTCTTAAAAATTATAAAGTATATAGGAACTTTATTATAAAAAGCATTACACATTTCAATCCATCATACAACAAAATTAAGCATACCCAATGTTATACAAATCAAAGTATTTTTTATAAGCTAGAGTAGTAATTCAAGATGAAAGTTATGGAGCTTCATCTTGTCTTTTGCACTTTGACTATCGTATATATTTTTATGTCTTTATCCACTACCTAAACTGAAAAGTCTATGACAAGGTTAGAACTTAAACCACTACCTTTGTACCCTCTGACATAATTTGTGTCCCTTGCCTGCAACCAGCCCTTCCTTTTCTCCTTATGCATAGAATTTCTTCTTCTTTTTTCTACCTCTTTTCCTGTTTACACATGCATATTTGTTTACATATACGTATGTTATCAGCTAAATTCTGATTATGAGGAAGAACAAGTATTCTTTTTTCTTTCTCAGATTCTCTCACCACATAATAATTTGCTTGCTTAATGAATACATCCATTGTATATTTACCATTTACTTGAAATATTTTCCAGTGAGAAACAGGTGTTCACAATTTCTCCCTTATCAGGTGTTCAAAGTATCTTACTATTATTAGATCATCTTCTTTGGAGTGAAAGCTGCTGTAGTCCACTCTGGAGTATTCATACACAAAGGTTCTTTTCTGAATTTTACTATAAAAGGTTCACATTAAAAAAAATATTGATCCTTTTGTTCCACCTAAACTTGAAAATAATAGGAAATAAATCTACAAAGAAATAATGCAGGTGATAACAATCATAGTTTTGCATATACAATGATGGATTTGGGCATTAGGAATCAGTTGGTTTGCAGTATCATTATGACATACACTCTCAGTAACTGGCTCATTTGCAGTAAATGTACTCAAAAAGATCTGATAATTCTTTGGCTATCAGAATCTTTGCTACATCATGTATGAAAAATAACATTGTTTATAAAATAAAATTCACAAAATATTGTGCTGCATAAATCATTCAGTCTGTAGAATGTTTGCCCAATGAAAATTTTATGAAGACATAAATTCTGATGTCAGCACTCACATGTAAGCTAGGCACAGTTTAATCCCAGCTCTGGGGAAGGGAAGACAGGACTATCTGTGGAGTTTACTAGCTACCTACTCTACCAGAATTGTGACATTTGTGAATGAGTGAGACTTAGTTGATGGGGAAGCTCAGCCAATCACATTTGGCTAGGGCGTGGCCTGCTGGAGCCGGGGAACATAAACTTGGAGATCCAGGTGCGCGCGCTCTCTTCTTTTTGATTTTTCCCTTTTGCGTGCTGGACCCTGGTTACGTGAGTTCATTGTTTTCCAATTATT